>JACEIK010012304.1:0-31486 GCA_018107945.1 Datura stramonium | reverse complement strand
ATCTAAATAATATGTTAATTATATGTTCATTTTTCTTTATGTATACATGCGTATTTATTCATGATGCAATATTTTTTGTAATTGCAATTAAGATTAAAAATGTAGAGAAATTATTTTTGTAATTCCTTGGTCTAGTCCAAGATATTTAAAAGTTTCATTTCCAAGGCAGGCCCATTGGGTTAAATGCAAATCTTCCACAACCAATAATAGGTTTTCCTCCAGAATATTATCTTTTGTAACTTTGAATTTATTACTCCTTCCTACTCAAAATAAGTATGTTTTAGTAAACATAAATTATGTTAAAATAATTATTACATTAAAAATTTAAGATAATAATTAACAATATTTTCAACCATACCTTCATATTAAAGAACTACTTCTTAATAATGCTCAATTCTCAAAAAACATCTAATAAATAGTCAATTCTCAAAAAACATCTAATAAATGAAGCAACTTAGAAAATAATATTTTATATTTGCTATTTTATTAATACGTAAAAAAGCTTAAACAATGCTTATTTTGAGCGAATAGAATAATTTCAAACTCTAATCCAACAATTTTGAAAAATTATAGAGATAGTGTTCACTCGCCCCTTTTTATACATGTGAAATTTAAAATTTTCATGATATTAAATTATTTTCAATTACAAAGACTAAAAAGTGATTTGGGTAAGTAATACCATGTTTAGCCATTTAATTAAGCATCTAAAGGAATTTGCATTGAAGTTGACATATAGCAATGACAACTCCATTTTCTTTCATTTTGCTTTGTTACATTTCCCCTTCTTAAACACTCTTCTTGGTGTTCTAACAACTTTTTATATTAAAACTTGAGGTTTTCTGTTTGTTAATGGTCAGAGAGAGTCTATATGCTTCAGGAGATTGTCAATTTGATTTGTTTTTCTCACATTTGTTCTTGCATTGTACAATGAAGGGGAATGGAAACAAACTTGATGATGCATACAACAATTGCTTAATTAAATATGTCAAATATAAACACAATGATGCATCATTTGACATAATAGGAGGCCCCTTCAGCTGAGATGATTTCAATTAGAAGAAACTAAAACAATCCTCAGAATGAAACTAATAACCTGACTAAGCTGAAGCTGTATCCAAGATGGTTTTTACAGGATCAAACACCTTAATGCAGTGAACATAAAGCCTTACAGGAACAGCGTAAACATCCCACAATTAAGACTGGTATGTGTTGTTAAAATGAATGAGGTGGCCTGAAGGGGCGGAGCTACAAGTCTGTCTACTAAGCAACTTTGACCTAGACCCTGTTTTATGTTTAAAAATCCACTTAAAGATGTATAGATAATCTATCAAGAACCCATCAGCCTGTCTTCTTTTTCTAGAATTTAGAACTCATAAACTCAAAATCCTATCTCCGCCTCCGGGAGGTTTGTCACTTTTTATTGTTACAAATTCATCAGTTGATTAGGACAGGACATGCTTCTTCTTTCTTGCATTGCCAAAATAGCCCGGCTCGAGAAGCAAAACAAAAACTATATGAACTCTCACAGTACCAATTTTACGAACAATCATACTCTACAAAATTATCTTACTTCTGATTGAGTGTCTCTGTGGATGCTTTCTCTTGACATGTTTGTTTGTGTTTAGCATTTGCATGTTTCAGTTTCTCAAGCTTGAGACATCTCAAGAAGTGCTTGCCTCTGCATGGCCTCCATCAGCTCATCTTTTCTTCTCTCATCTCCCTTGAGTTGCATTTTCATTACTTCCTCTGCTTGTTGTTCAGTACTTGAAATACCTGGCTTGCAAGCAGTCTCCTGAAAATATTCTAATCATTACTCAATCACCAGTCAAGGACGAAATCTCTAATAACGCAGGAGACACATGCTATAAGTAGCAGAAAACCACAAGTCGCAGAAGATTGAACCCTAACACCATGAGGCAACAAGTGATTCTGACTTAACAGATAGACGGTAGCATGGATCGTGGAGCAATACTGATCACACTCATGAACCACTTGGCTTATTTGAATGACCCTTCCCTTTTTTCCTCCCCTCTCCCAGCTTTGTAACTATGCATTCAACATCAGAGTACCAGAGTATGGAGTAATTTAGTCCTAAAAAGCATGTTTTCAACCCCATTCTGGGCCTGCCAGTTGAATGGGGAAATTCCAATGCAGATACAATTAACATCTGCTCCAAACTAGAGGGAAATCAACTTTGCCTGTGAAGATAACAGCTTTGACTTGAGAATTCAATGAATTTCTAGTTTGCAGAAAGAAAAGGGACGGCGAGGAGTCCAGAATTTCTAAGGGGAGTGAATATGCATGCAGTAAAGGGATAAAGGTACCAGGGAGTGGCACAAACCAGAAAAGGAGAAGGATTTGCAGAGACAAGAATAAAGGCAAATAAACACACTTTGTTATAAGTGGTGGGAAGTAAAATTTGTCTAAAAAATTCATTCTTGAATTAACCACAACCAAATACTAAAGAGATGGCAGAGCAGTTACAATTTTCTAAGAAACAATTAAATTGATATCAGTTGAGAACTTGGCTCTTCTCTGCAAACTGAAGCAAAAGAAAGCAAGGATCCATCCAATAAATTAACCTACTTCACTTATCAGCCCGTCTGTAAAAGTAATTTGACATCTCTTCTCTGCCACCGCAACTCAACCTAGTATAAACTTTTTCCTGACAGGTGAATTCCTAAACTAATATAAGCCAACACTACATTATGCCATTTCAAATTTGACGTGACATCTTATCACCTTATTTTATATATTGAACTATTACTCCTATATCACAGTATTTAACCATACTTGTTTTTTCCCTGAAAAAGAATTTGCAAGGGAAGTGTGAATAGGAGAAATAGTTCAATATATATATAGGTGAATAAAATAAGCTATTAAAACATTTTAATCTAAAAATGCACCATCGACAGTTTAACAGTTTTTAAAGTGTTATAACTAGGACGCATTAAGGTCATTGACAGCATGCTTCACAATTACGAATAATAGAAATAAGAATCAAGAAAATTCTGAGCTTACAAAGATCTTAACTTATTTAAAGTTTGCATCTCTTCTACCATACTAGTCTCTGATAAAATCATCTGCTCAGGAATCTTCCTTACTGCTGCTTTCCTCTCTTCCGCCTGATCAAACACAGTGATGCAGAGACAGAAATCAGAAAGGGGGGTTTAGACCAAAAAGCATGGCATATAAAACAATCTACCAACTAATATTTCTCAGACTCCGAATTTTCAAATTTCTTAAATAAATCATCAAGGATTATTCTAGTTGCTAGCCACTGGCACCTATAGCTCTTCTTTTATACTTTCCAGGTGGGTGTATTGGGAACTGGAACCAAGCCTAAAATCATCAGGGGCCACCCATTTCCTATAGAAATTAGAAACCATGACCTTCGACCAAGAGGTCAATATAGGATTTTATAAAGTGGTGGAGAAAGTACAAATGCACACACATCTCTTTTTATGCATAATTTAGTTAATACTCTCTCAGGGCTATTTTACTTGTTAGTGTTTTCCTTTTTCACGCCCTTAAGAAAACATTAATTAAAAGGTAATTTATTTTGTGATCTCAATTTATTACTACTATCTTTTCACCATATTATAAAAGTGGAAACTAATAATTAGTTATATCTTGATTTTCTAAATGACATCTATTTTGACTACTTTTTTTTTTGGTGAAGATTTTTGGACTACTTTTTTTTAGTAGGCATGACGACTAAAACGGACCGGAGTATATACCTTTTGATAATTTTCAACTGAAATATAATTCGAATTGGAGAAAGCAGAGTCCTCACCTCTGAAGATCTGCCAACCCCAAGTGCAGGAATAGGTAACAAAATGATCCCAAGATGCTCAATTGCAAAGAAAGAAGCTTATATTTATAAAATTGAGCCCACGAAGTCTTCAACCCAAAGACTACAGACTCTACACAATATATCCTAGAGTTATCTAAACAATAAATATAATAGAACACATCCAAACAGTATAACCACAAATCTCAGGTAAGGGATAAAGTAAAGATCCAATGGCTGTGTCTGCGTGATTGAATATTGATGTTCCAGTGCTCAAATTAAGCTAGCGCAGGTAAAGCGATTAAACTTTAGTATACTAAGCTGCAAATAAGACTAAACATTAAGAAGCACTTTTCCAATGTAACTCAATATTGCCCAATTACTTTGATAAGGAAATGTTCATACTGTTGACTAACAATAACATTCACATTTCTTTTACTTCTTCCAGTTTCCCAACCAAAAGAAAATTTGCCTTTTACAACCCAACAAAAGCAAAAAAGGAAACAAGAAGAACCTGTTGGAGACGCTGTTGGAGCTGTAATCGATACGATCGAATTCTACGCTCTTTCATACCCTGACAGAAGCTAATATAGAACATCGCTTTCCTCCCGAATTCTATAAGCTTCTTCATTATTTACTTTCTGATAACAAAATTCACAGCTCCAGTTAGAGAATAGCTGAAGAATTGCTCTACTAATTTTCTTCTCCGATTTCGAAGTATCGGATTCACGGTCAAGCTGAAGAAGAAGATCATCCCTCCTTCCTGGGCTTTTCTGCGACATGGATCATGCCCAGTCTGGGCTGACCTGCAAATATGATCTCGTTTCCGTCCTTATTACTCCCTCTGTTTTATTTTTATTTTGTGAATCTTTTCATTTTAATTATTAGGATAAGTTTTACATACTCATTAAAAAATTAATAAAAATATTATTTAATTACTATAACTTTATTAATTTTTAAAAATACATAAACAAAGAGACAATATAAAAAATTAAAAAAACTCAAAATTCATAAAAAAAAAAAAACCCCAAAATTTTTTAATTTTTAAAATTTTAAATAGTGTTATTTTAAAATAATTATCTTTTACATACCTAATAATTAAAATGAGATGGAGAGAGTATTTCTTTTTCTTTTTTGTTTACCGGTAGTATCTGTCTTTTCTGGAAATTATTTGAGGGACTGGTGGACTGTGAACGTAGAAGAAGTCAGGTACCAATTTTTTATCCTAAGAAAAAAGAAAGAAGTAAAGGTAAAAATTGCCAATCATTGAAGCCAAGATCGGAATTTCCCCTAGTTTTTTTTGAAACGAATTACTCCAACTATTTTAATTTATGTGGTAAATTTAATTAAATATTAAAAAATAAAATTTTTAAAATTAAAAAAATACGTTTTTATGAACTTTTAAAAAAAAAAACAGACCTAACATGATAAAATATTAATAATTTTATATATATTTATTTTGTGTATATTATTATTTCAACAAATTCCTCCTTTTTTAATTTTTACAAATTTAAATTTTAAAAATATTTTTAATTTTTTTAATTTTTTTAATTTTTTTAATTTTTTTAATTTTTTTAATTTTTTTATATTTATTATTTTCAGAGTATCTGTTGCCCTAGGACGAATTAATTAAACATTTGAGAAAAAATCACTAATTAGCTGATGTTTACCCATTGAAATTGTAAAGGGTTCAATTGACCCAATTTAGATACTTAATCCCATTTTAATTCTAATTAATTTAAGGCAAAGGTACACGCATCATTTAACTTCGATAACACATCTGAGGTAAAGCAGAGGGAATGAATAGAGAAAGCAGATGAAAAGAAAACTAAAATTATCACAAGGAACTTTTCTTATCAAATGTTAAAAAGTTTCACAGGTGAAGAGGCATGTCACACCAACATTGTATCACAGCCTAAGCTAAAGCTAGTGTCAAACTATTAACATGCTTGTTTGAGGTGAACAGAAGCGTATGCAAATAACACAGGTTGAGTTTCAGTAGCCTATTGACCAAATCTAGTTTCTCCTCTTCTTCTTCTTCTTCCTTCGACAATTTTAACGTAAAAAAAAAAGGGGAACAAGAGTCAATTTGATGGCCAAACGTAGAAAGATTAGGCACAGAAATTAATATATACATAACAACTTAAATATCTCCTTACCATGATGATCAGAATCCGCACAAAAACAGCAGCAAAATCTGTGAAGAGGGTCAATGCATGCTTGACGTAGTCCATGTCGCCCAAGTGAGCCTTCTCAATAATTTCTGGGTGTCGAATGTAGTCACAAACACCATGAGCCCAAAAATACAACTGCCAAATAACAGGTGTGTGTTAATGGAATCAAATATTAGTGCAACGTACAAAATAAGGATGCTAAAGTACACTGCAGTACCGAGGAAAACAATGCATATACCTCAAACTTGAAAAGGGCTGAATATGGAACCACCAAATATGGAGGAAGCAAAGTGCAACCAGAAGAGATGGAGATACCAGATGAAAAGAAGGCTCGAAGGTACAGTACTCCTGCGCCTTGCTAACATAGCAGCAGCTGAGAAGCAACCATCAAAAAGAACAATGCTGCAATAGAAGCAGAAAGTAAGGCATCAGAGGAGCCTTCATGATGTAAAACTTAAAGCTGTTAAATAGTCGGTATTAAACTATAAGTATTGCACAATTTAGTTTACCATGCACTTAAAATAGACACAATGCACACAAGGATACAGAATTGCACAAGCTTGCTTACAAGAGAACAGTAAATAGAGAAAATGCAGTTACAAGAGCTAAATAAACCTTTTCATGATAAGGCAAACAGCAATAAACTAAGTAATTTAGACTGTCGCCAACTGAATTAGGTTGGATTGAACCAGCCTTCCAAAACAACAGTTTTGTCTTATCCCCTTTGCTCGTACAATTTAACTCCCCCAAGTAAATTAGGTAAAATCTGCAGTGACTTTTATTTAAGGGAAAGTCTGAATTTAATAATAATCAAGATAATGAAGAAGATTCTTTAGCATAAAATAATATCGCTGAAAATATGTAGAACTTTCAAATCAAAAATTTTTTAGCTAAGCAGCCAAAGAGTTCTTGAAGGCATAAGTCAAAGCAAAGCTCCCAAACGCCCAAAGCCTATGCAAAACTGGTCACAGTGGAAGTTAACTAGAACAAGATTTGCCAACTAATATATTTGTAAACAGAGCAAACATTTTCAAATGAGAAGACAATGATAGATTACCTTGGATGTGCCAATGTCAGTCAACGATATCAATTGAAGCGCCAGAAAGTGAAGCCGCTAGCTCAGAAGTGCTGTTCCTTTTTGCTGCCTACCAAAGACATGGGTGCACTAATAAAATTTGGTTGGGTCCACTATAAATCAGCCAAAGTTGTAGAAGTTTCAAAGAAGACAATGACAACTGACTCATGGTTTATATGCAGGTTGTGCACACTTGATACATGGAGCTTGGCGGAAGCCGCCAACGCGCCCGGTGGCAGGCCAGTGCCGTGAGGAAGCCACCAATATTCCAAAGAATGTGAAGGTAGCCCCAGCAGCTGATGCTACTAAAGCACAGTGATATGTGTGTATACCTGTAACCATGAAATAATCAAGATCAAGATAAGGCAAAACTATAAAACTCTACATACTAGAAAAACTGAACAAACAGAAAGATAAATATGTGTACCAAGTCCTACCACATTGATACAATTCAATGCAAAAACAGAGTTCTTAATTTGGCAAGACTTCACAAAGTTAATCAATCAAGATATTTTGTTGATACATAGGCACACATATCCAACAGCTCAGCTCATTTTAACCTATGTAATCTTATTCTTCTCACTTACCTAAGTGATTAATCTCTTTTCTTATGTACAAAGTCCTTCTGATTAGTTACCAAAGAAACGTTTAACATATTATCAAATTCTAGTTTTTTTTTCATTTTTTACTTTTATAACCATAATGTTCAGCCAGCTTGCGCGCATTCCACAGAATACCTGACACCTCCCAGACACCTCCCAGCAATACGTACCAGTAATTCTGTCCACCAAGACGGGATAGACCAAGACGGACAGATAGGTAAAAATCACCTAGTATTTTTTGTCTCTGACCACTAGGGCACACCCTTGGGTGTTTATCAAATTCTAGTTAATCAACTCATGATAGAACTGAATCCTTTACACCATGGAGAAAAGAAGAACTACACAATTAAACTTCAACGAATAACATGAATTTCAATTTATTTTCTCTCCTCTCCATGTCAAGAACGCAAAGGTAAGAATTAGGGTTTCCACACATTTTCATAAATTCTCAATTTAGTTGCTCTTTCTTTCCACATCAAGAAAGCAAAACTAAAAATTAAGGCAGTTCTCAACGAAATTAAAAAGAAGCTGATAAATTATCACCGAATACGTTCTAAAATTCAACTGTCAAATATAAAAGACATAAATAACAAAACAATAATCGAACCGTAAGGACTCTCAATCAACAATAATCTGAAAACAAAAACCGCAATAACCAAAAAAGAAATTGAAAATACCGTAAGGAATCTCAAATATGTATCAAAATTAACATTAACAAAATAGAAGAAAGAAAAGGACCTGTTTGAGATGAGTTTGAACGAGAGGAGATCTGGCGGAAGCTCGAGAATCGTAACCCAGCGGCTGCGAGAGGCCGATTGCGAGTCGAAGAACGATGTGAAACCCTCCATTTTTCTCTCTTCTTCTCGAGTTATTTGAACTGTTGAACGAGCAAAGGATTTTTTTTTTCTTTCTATACTGATATATGCGAAGTCTTTACCTGTAATGCTGAAGATGTGGTTTATATAGTGTTGATTTTTGGATAATTCGTTGCTTCTCGAATTTACAGGAAATAATATCAATTCCAGCGTCATTTCGCCACTTTACATTTATGCCCCTATGGAAGCCTGATCTTTGCTTTTTTTCATAATAGATTTCTACTTTCTACTCCTCTTTTGTTTCTAAGTCTTAACGAATAAATAAATGTAGTAAATTATATTGACAAAGAATTTTACTTAAAATGTTGATTAATTATCTGCTTCTTTTGGTTATAAGAAATTTCTTGGCTTCATAAAAATTTCTAGTCATGTTATATTTTGTCATTTATTGCTGCAATGCATAATTAAAATAAATTTTAATATATGACAATTTTAAAATTATAAACAGGTGATATCATTTGAAATAATTAAACTAATTTTACTATATTAAAATCCACAAAGTGGAAAACAACTATTTAGCATTCCAAAAATTATGTTTAAGTACTCCTTTTATTTTTTGTTTTATACTTAATGAAACAATTTTCAAAATTATGTGGTTAAAGTTTAATAGAGTAGACATTTACAGGAGGAAAATGACAATTTCGAAGAGTCGTACTTTAAATAAAATGAGGGGCAATTAAGGGAAATTAATATGTCATTTTCCAGAAGAAACTAGAGAAAACCAAAATGTATGGTCAAATTTAGAGCAAGATTAAAAATTACCTACCGACCAACTTGGTATTTTCGCATTTAGTAGAATTGACCATTATGTTTCCACGTAATTCAGCCAATTGAAGGCTGCCATGTCATCTATGACATTTATTCATTTTTTCAGAGTCGCAAAGAGCCTGTTAAGAGATAATGTAAAATTTTGAACAAAAATGTTATTGTCGATAGCTTGATTCAAATATGTTTCTATTATTAATAATTTAAACTAAAAATACATATTTTTAACATAATGTATTTATTTGCAAACATAAGAAGATCACGTTTATTTATTCAGAAGAAAACATTTTCCTCTTACCGGAAGCACCTTGGCAATAACAAGCTTCCTCGAACCTTCAAAGAACTAAATGAGTAAAAGACTGAAGAACCTGCCTGCCTTTTCCCGCAAGTAAACTACGGTTCACACTTCATACCACCAAACCTGTTTAACACTTTCTTTACAAGCTCAAGAAAGTTCCACTCAGTTCTTGGAACAACAACCTCTGCTTCCAGTTTCTACAATTATATTTTCTATTGCATTTAAGAAGGCTGCAGGTCTAGGTGGATGTCAAATGTTAACGCACTATAACCTTAAGTTTCTACAAATGACTTATAAATACATCATTGAAGCATATATGACTGCACTAAATTCAAGAGTTGTAGAAAGAATTACATTCATTGGCCATTTTTACATGACAACAGGTAAAAAGGGGGAAAAAAGAGCTACTTGCACTTTCTTTTACAATACTCACATGTTTGAGAATTTTCTGGTAAGGTAAGTGTAGATCCTGAGTCTTGACTCCTTGGCTGAGCCCCCTTGCCTATAACTGTGCTTTCTCTGAGTAGCTCCCGTGGCATGGAGCAAAGAATTGCGCTGGGAGGGCTTCCTCCGCACTAATCCTCAATCTTGGGTTTGATGTTAAACACTTGTCCACAAGATCGATAAGTGATTGTGGAATGTACTCTAGAAAATCTGGCTTACGCGTGTTTCTTAAACACCAGTCTCGTAGTTTTACAGGCGACAGAGATCACGTCAGCAACCTGTTTCATGGTAATGTACTATTCAGAACTATGCATGGAGCTGAATGAAAAAAGAACAGTTAAAGAAAACATTGGAACTATTAATACCGCTGAAATGAAGACTCGGTTGTGTAGTTTGGCCACTTCCCACAAATCTTCATTTCCTTTCAACTTCACTATTTCCTTGATGTTCCTAAATTAAAGAAATATACAAGCGTTAGCAAATTCTCAATATCATTTATCTAGTCCAATGAAAATGAGAATCTTACTGGTCAGGATCTCCAGCAAAATGGTGTTCGCCAATAATGAAATAGAGTAAAGTGACTCCAGCTGACCAAATATCAAGTTTTGTACCTTGATGTACAGATCTGAATAGAACCTGCAAATGCATCCATCATGAGCCTTTAATCAGTGGAATAAGCAAAATATGATGATGATGATGGCCAGTGAATTTTTTATTATTTATTAAAGGAGACTGAATTTTACGATGAAGATGTAAAGATAACTTTGCCCTATATCAACTTAAAACAAAAGCAACATGAATGAATATATGGGCACAGGCCAAGAATACAAGGGAAATGGATACAAAATTAGCCAATTGGTATACTAACCCTGAGCCTCGAAACCTTAGTTCCAACACACGGTCCTTCCCGCTTTGTTCTTCCATCCCCTGGAAACAGAGCACTGGACCAGTGCCAATAGTTCAGGCACATAAAATCATGAAACCACAGTTCCAGCAAAACTAGTTACACAAAAACAGTAACATACCTTTGCTTTTCAGTAAACCAGCACCACCAATGGCAATTCCAGATGAATGCAATGGCATTGGAGTTATGTGCACTTCCTTTCTACTTTTCCAGGAGATGCAGCAACCCGCTCTCTTCGGTTGCACCATTCATATCTGCATGGTTTGAACCTTGAAGTGCTTCTTGCACTAGGTTAATCAGCCCCTCCTACCTTGACTGGTAGGGGCTCCTTCAACCTTTCTGCTGATGGTGCCCTATTGCTTGTATTTCCTTGCTGAGGTTATCCCAGAACCATCAGCACCTTAATTTTTATAATACTCCTATATGCAATATCAGTGCCAACCTTTTCTTGGTCAGCCTTCCTTTTAAGGTTTTTGGGTCGATAGAGACTTATGAATGCCTTTTACTGCTTCCCTCATTGATGCCTTCCTGCTCTTTGCAGTTGAGTTTCTTCCGTTTAGTTGGAGAAGAGACTTGGCAAGGGGAATAGGACCACTACTAAAGCTTGTGGCATGGCTCGACTTTGTCTTGTCTGTGAATTATACATACACAGCTCCTTAGTGAACATTCAAAAATGATAATATACAAGAAAAGAGAGAGTGATGAAGATCAACTTGAAGTATTCAACATTATTGGGAGATAAAATAGCCTTGGAGTCACATTTGTTTTATAATGATCTCGGGATAATGTTTCATTTTTTCCTTAAAGAAGCTCATTTTTCTGTTGAAGAGAGACTTAACATCATGATGGCACGGAAATTTGGAACCACAAGACATCTCTTTAAGCTAAGAAAACCAGCACGAAGAGTGCGTAATTGATGTTCCATATTTTTGGTGGAGATCCTATGCAGCAAATGGATAAAGAGTAAAATGTCAATTAGATTCTTCAAGTTCAACAAAATAACAAGAAGGAAAATTTCTACTCTGCTGAATATCATTCACCATGGCAAGGTTAAAGTCAATGAGGTAACTCTTATTAACCTTTCGAAAAAGAAAGTTTCAGGTTTAACATCTCTATGAACAATACCCTGCATGTAAGAAAATTAGAGTTAGTTGTGTTTGGTGAAAGTCATTTAGTTCAATTGCATCTTTCTGATTCTCTTACCTGTTTATGTAAACAAGCAAGCGCCCGAACATGCATAGCCATACTAATCGAGCTGGGAAACATCCATATCTCTTTTCAAGACCTAAAGTTTGAACCATGACAATAAACATGTTAAATAATGACTATTGTATGGTTAAAATAGATAACTCAAAAGATAAAAGAGAATAAACCTCTGGTCTATCATGCTCGACATGCTCTAGAACAGTGCAGTCCGAATTTCCATTCTTGGAATGATCCTTCATACTTAATTACAAAGTTCTTTCCCTGTCATAAAGCAAAGGTTTTAGAAGAACTCGTGAGCACATATATAGCTATAGATATCATATATGTATATATTCATGTGAGTATGTATCCATGGTCGCATAAAACAATCTCCTACATCATTACCCAAAGCGCTCTAGCATCTTTAACTCGTTATGGACATGTTGTCTGTTAGCATTTGAATGAGGACCTGCAAAGTCACAATCAATGTGTATCAATTATATTGATCACCACAGAAGCACGTGTCCCAGTTAAAGAAATTGAGGGCCATACATGGATTTGTATCAGAGAAACTCACGCTGAAAAGAGCATAGATGCTCCATTTCATCATTTCTTTGATAATGAAACAAATTTTCAGCACAGGACAATGCAAAAGAGTTAACCAATTCCTCAAACTGATATAGTGATATGAAATAGCAAAATACAGCCTCACAAAGCAATCAAGTAATAATGAAGACAGAAGAATTCCTCAAATCTTTGATGCATCACGACCTGTACCACAAAAATTCTTCCTTTAACCTTGCTCAGTAACGTAAATGAGCATCGACTCCACGTCTGCAGATTCATCATAGAAGTTAACCAGTCAAGTTCAACAATATTCATCAATGAAACAACATTCAACTGCTAAGGATCCCCCAAATAGTCATACGATCAGATATTGCAAATCAAAGAAATTTAAATTTAACATAATAGGCAAGAGTGTATGTGTGCATATCATACATTTAATTGCAAACTTACTCCATCACTCTTTTCTCCTTGCCCTGTACACCGTCCCATAACCACCTGCAAATATAGTCATCAGGATTGTCAAAGGTATAGACTGATAAAAACTTCAGAATAGTCATTGCTATAGATTGAAAGCCAGTCAAAGGTAAATACCTGAACCTCTTCTTCCACAATATAGGACTCAAAGTTAGGCAACAGTTTTTGCTCCAATTGATTCTACAAAACAAGAACCTTGAGGTTTACATCATGATTTTATAGCAGCAATTTACCAAATTTAAGTCAGATAAAATGATGCGCTAGAGCTTACTTTTGTGGAGTTACATAATAAATTCCTCCCCATTTTCTTTGGGATTTTCCTTTCTCTCTTTAAAGCTCATATCCAGGTCATAGTTCTGTTTGTGCTTCGGCTTCGCTAGGGGTTGACTTTCCATTTCTTCTGAGTTGCTTGTCAAGAAGCAGACTGCAATATTATTCTTCAGCAAGCTGGAATTCCTTGCCTATGCGATCTAATGCATCCCTTTGAAAGGGTTTTGAATTAGGGGATGATTTTCCAGCTGCTTCTGACTAAAAGATTGTCTGCGCGCTAAGATGGCATTGCTCTGCAGAGGCTTATCTTTTTTTGCTGTATCTATGTAGAGAAGTGAAGTCGTGCATTCTTTGCTAGCATTCTCTGCAGGCGACCTTGAGGTGATATGTTTGACTTTGTTGGATAAGTCTCACTGCAGTTAAAGTTTCTATTACTAACAGGATAAGAAGCTGGTTCCTCTTTGTTGCCTTCCACAGAATTTTCCTTTTGAAATATCCTTTCAAAATCATGGATAGAATCATCAGCTGCAGATAGCAGAATTTCCATTTCTTTGTTCACTATTGTACAGGAATTTATGCAAGAGTTTATTTTCTTTTCTGTAGTACCAACCATCTCAGCAGTTGTACTGGCAGTGGATAGTTTTCAACAACTGCAGGTAGGGAAGTGGCTAACTGAAGCACGGGATCTGTGATACTTTCAATTGTTGTTGATCTATGAGAGCTGAACAGGCTATGACTAGGAACTAGATTTACAGATAGTATAGTACAAAATTTGCTTCATTACTGTTCTCTCCTCTGTCTATCTTGTTTTTGCATCCATATTCAATCCTCTTAAGTCCAGAACTTAATGGTCTGGCACTACCATCAATTATCCAAGAAGTTCTGAACATTTCATAAAATCCTTTGAAATCGCAAGCCAATGACAATGGTATTCCTGTTAACTGATTCATGCCACAATTCAAATTGCCATTGGGAAGATATGCCTGTACCAGCAATGTTAGACGAATAAACATTAATATTTTGAACCCCGATCAAAAAGTGGAACAATATAATTGTATCTAAAATCAGAGCCAATTAAGAAGAATATTAGAATATTCATAGAGATGGTGAGACAAAGCAAGAGCCATTCTCCAAAATCCCCTGATCTCCCTCTGTGTAGTGCATAATAGAAAGAAAATTCAGAGAAGACTAATGTGTCATATTGTCCAACAGGCATTGGTGATCTTCCATGTGTGTTTCTTGATCCCAATTAATTACAGTCACCTAATTAATTTGTCATATGATTTTTCCTCTTATTTCCATCAATACCCATCTGAAATCATGAATTAAGAGGGGATACTCAATGCATGATCCCTTACCTATGAAGTGTGTGAACTATCTCATTTAAAAGTAAAAGCAATTAGAGATGAGAGAATTTTGATTATTTATATTAGGAATGTGCTACACCCTCTAACGTGCAAGCCTAATTCTTCTCAGGCTAAGCATGTGAAAATTCCGGTTGATTGGAAGCAATGATCCTCAAACTCAAAACCTGTCTGCTTGAGGTGCATAAACCATGTCATTCAAAAGCTTAAAATATTAGGGAAGAAACACTTCTATTTATACACATTAGGTCTCTTGCATTATTAATCAATAGCACGAGTGGATAGGAGGTCATTTATTTCATGTAATTTAAGTCCTACACTATAGAGAATTTCTTATTTTCCATTCTTGCATTGATTAGTATATGATATGAAGTACAGAAATCTTCATGAAGAGCTAAAATTGACTATTAATGCCGAGAAAAAGGAAAAACTCTCCTAACCCTACATTCTTAAGCCAATATTACCTGAGGATCTAAAATAGGGCCTTAATAGCCCACATTGGAGTTCGCGCCTTCAGCTTTGCATCAGATCTAATCCTAATCTGCTCAAAGCAAATTTACCAGACAAATCTCTTTATTCCGTCTAGACATTTCTGTTGTTTTCACCAATTCAAGTTTAGAAAGCATCACATCTTTATAGGCATATTTACAAGCTCATTGACATATTTCTTATCTCATTAGACTGTTAATACTAACTCTAAAGGCTTGACTAAATATCAGCAAGCAGTACACCTTAACTAACTACACAGGCTCAGCTTTCAAATTAAAAAGACAAAGCTACAAAGTTACCTGTCCGAAAATTCTCCAGGCCACCGAAGGCAAGGGCATCATCACTTGGCTTCTTTCCTCAACTGAAATAAACAAACAAAATACTCAAGTTAACCGACACAATCATAACACACACACAAAAAGAAAATAGAGAGAGAAATTGAAGTGTCTCTACCATCAAAATTGCTGAAAGATCCTTTATTAAAAGTGCGAATAATCAACCTCCGATCCAGCTCTCTTCCTTTTCCTATAATAAGTCCTCGTTATACACTCCCCCTGTCCTCTAGGTCGGAGCTCTCGAAACTCCAGCTGAGGTACAAAATCCGGGAACGCATCCGCATTAGCGAAGAATTTAACGGTTGTCACGAATCCGATGGAAGAAAACGTGACGAAGCAATTGCTCGTCAAATGGAGAGGAGAATTAGGAATCGAACAGAGAAATTCGATGAATTGCGGCGAAGCAGAAAATAACGTGCACTTGGATGAAATGCGATGGCTGAGCTTCGGCCGTCCTGTCGATAGTGTAGAAGAGCCGAAAATATGCCATGCTTTATGTACGTCGGAAGTGGAAGTAGCGGTGTCGGAGAATGAGGTTAGTTGAAGTTCCATTGATTTTCAGATCTGAAAAGACATGCGATTTTACTTGTGTGAGAAATGAGAGAAAGTGAAAAGAGTTACAGAGAGATGAGTGAATTAGAGGGAAAGAGGGGGAGAAAGAGACAGAAAGAAAGAGGAGCGGGAAATGATTTGCCGTAGGGTTTGATAATCCCGCCAATTTGTTTACCGGAAATTGAAATAATATAAACAAGAAAAAAAGTAAAGATAAAATAAGTCAAATAGAACTTATCAGGAACATGGCTGGGCTCTTTATTAATGCAGAACTTTTCTGTTTGAAATAATTTACGTTCTTAAATACTTGATCAATTATCTATAAAAACTAAATGAGGAAAAGACTTAGAATAATTTGTCAAAAATCCTACATTCACCTCCATATAAAAGGAAGAAAAACACTAATAATTTCTAAACAGGCGCCATGAATACTTTTATCCCTTGCATATAGGAAAGACCTCTTAAGATTCAAAGCCGACATATTTACTGTGATCTACTGTAAATTTCACACTACACCTGATCAACAAGAACTAACTATTAAAATTAACAGAGTTTTGTTAGTGAACTCATATAACTCAAGACTTTGCTATCTCTGAAAAATTTTAATTCTTTTAAACCTGAAAATGGGAAATTTGATCGTGACAAATTAAAATATCAAACGAAAAAAATCGGGAGTTTGCTGTAATAAGCAATGTCCCAAACTTTGTAGGCAAAGTTTCGCGACTTCAGTCTCGTAAGCTTGAAATTGTTTCCAAAATGATTAAATTTGCAAAAATTTATAAATATCGATTATGACTTAAATGACAATTCCAAAATCGGCTATTTGTTGCACCGCCCCATATAGATTCAAACAGAAGATCAATGAAATTATTCTGTAATAGAAAACTCTTGGAAGCCATCTTTCTTTGACTGGTTTTTAACTCTTTATCAGCCTTTAGCTATATTTAAACTCCCAAAACTGACTGTTTTCTTAATCTTTTATGTATTTCATCAGTTTAAAATTACTCTCAATTGTTTAATTCTGGCACATGAGACAGGCGAAAAGCAACTCATTTTCAAGAAAAAAAGAAAAGATACATGAATGAAAAATGGTGAGAACGAATACAAAGTATCATAAAAATGATCAATTTACACAGAAAGAACAGAGCCAGCGAGCTTCCAATTCACCAACACTAGAAAATTATACAGTAGCTGTTAAAAAGGAACAACTTCAATTCAATGGAATGAGGGGACTTGAGCTATTATTCTGTAGAAGGTGAAGACATCAAGAGTTTCAACAGAAATCCGACCATTAACCCAATAAGTCCAACAAGGAGTGCAAACTTTTAGAGAGAAGCCTGCATCACTTCTCCGATTTCGCTTCTTCAGCACCTCCTGCAAGTTAGTGAGGCAACATATATGAGAATAGTAGTTGGCTACACGTAACTTAACTGAAGTTTCAAAATCAAAGGAAAATTTATGGACAATCAGCTATCACTAATGCGAGTCCTACATCCAGATAGATGCACAAGAAATTTCAGAAGTAAGACTATTATTGTTGATGTATAGCTAGCTATCTTTGTCTTAAACATAAGAAACTACAAAGTTATAAAATCAATCAATGGAAAACTGGTTGGGACGCATTGTGTTTTAGTTATGTCAATGTGTAGTTTAATTTCTATGCAGCCAATTAATTCTACGTCCAAATCTTCTTCTTTTTTAACATAATCCCTCTCTGCTTCAAATAAATCCAACCTGAGCCAAATCGTTGCTACTCCTCCATATGTGAAAAGGTAAAATATGTCAGTCATGCCTTTGGGCCTTAGCTAATGACTGTGCGAGCCAAATAGTTGCAAGTTATCTTCTGCTGCTTTCATGTATAAACTAGGATTGTCTGATAAGATAGTTCTGCATATGGAGCAACTTTATGTATTAATATATGGTATTAATTTAACACCCAGTATATGTTTCTGCATGAAGCTCTAACAAATAAAAAATGTGGATTACACTAACTGTTCCTGTTGCAGCTGCTGTAAGCCGGTCGGAAAACTGCATCCCTTTCATCTCTGGCACGCTGAACTGCTTGACTCTATACCATCAAAGTGGAAAGCATAAAGTGGTATCAAAATTGAGAAAGATATGCCTTCATCTCAGTGTACAAACTTGAGATGGTGATTTCATATAAATCTTTTATACATACATGTTTGGTCTCAAAACAAGTGTACTATACATTCTAAAATAACCCTCAAGGAGTTCTCAAGAGGCAAAAGAAAGAGCATCTCCACCAAGGAAAGAAGCCCCTCAAGGTCACGCTTCACAAAGACTAATATCCTTGACATCCTAATTAATGCTAAACCTTACATTACATCCTTGGCCTCATTCAAGAATTGTTTTGGATCCAACTGCAGAATCAACACAGAAAAAAACTTTATGATACACCAGATCCGTATACGACTTTCATTGAATACGGCTTTCCGTAGAATTCTATATGTATCTATGAGATCATATGGAATTCCTGTTTACTCACTTTAAATTGAGTATCCGTTTCCCTCCCTTTCCTGCTAGGATTGGAAATCCAACTACATACCAACGGAATTTACGGGCGGTCGTATCCCATCGCATTCACGTATCAATGCGTAAGGTGGTCGACAATAGTTTGCTCATCAGAACCTACAAAATCATTTTATTCCTGTTCTTCCTCAAGGAAGAAAATAGCCATTGACACGAACAGCCATTAATAATAATAATTCTCAGATTCTATTTCATAATGGTTAACGATTCTTCTTAGAATTTGTTATAAGCAGAGAACAATAAACACTATTTTCCATCTAGGAAGAAGAAGCAAGGTGAGATGATGGTACATATTTGTTCTTCCATAAACATTTTATCCAAAAAAACCAGAATGATGGTAGTTTGTCCCCTTAATTTTCTTTTTGTTTTCACCTGTTTCACCAGAAATCTCGCTTTGATAACCGTGGTGTCTCGGGGCCAACTTGCGCGCACCTTGACTATTTGACGAGATAATTGGTCACTTTCCAATAGCAACAAGTACTCAGGTAACAATATCCATCAAGGCTAGAATTAGATGGAAAGAAATCATCTGGTGCTTTTGTTTCTCGTTGGGATTTAGAATCTAGACCATGGTGTCCAATCCACTTCATTGATCTAGGCCACACCTTTCGTCAGAAATCTCTTTAACCTCCCATTGCACATACACAAACTAAAGAAACCACCTAAAGCACCAAACAGTCTGACACACATTATTATTTAGAAAGGCCAAAAATTTAATGAGCATGCACAGAAACCACTGGAAAGACTACTCGCATTATGATATCTAGCAACACTGGCTTTGTTATATAGTGGAACAGAAAGGGAAAAGCAAGACTGACAAGTTATAAATGACAAAAACTTGTTCAAAATCTCCAGATATTATTAAAGAAACTTAAGGCCAGTTTTCTGTGAAATTCCAGTCAACAGTCATGATATCCTAAGAAATCGAGCAGCATGACTTTTGAAAAAGAAAATCAGGACTTGAAATATAAATTAGAATAAGTGTTTCTGACTAGAACTTACAGAGTTGCCATCAGAACTTTGTTTAAATCCATCTTCGAATGTCCAGGAGATGAGTGAGGAGAGAGCAACAACCCTAAGCTTGGCACTCTTCAACATTTCTTCCACTATCCTTGTTAAAACTGATCAAAGAAATAGGTCAACAGTATAGAGTGAAAATAAAAAGATTAAACATGCTCCTCAATCATAATACAGAATTCCATCAAATTCTTACAGTATCCGGAGGAAGTTCATCAGCATCATTATTCACAATGGTGCTCTGTAAGAGGAACTTGTCCTTGCATTGCATGTCTGGGGGGTACTCTTTTTTGAGCTTATAAATCTATACATTATAAAGTTAAGAACAATATATAGGATGCAACCAATCAATGTGCTGACGTATTTTTTTCTTGATATCTGAAACATAAAAGGATGTCAATGCCAGGACGGAATAAAAACTGCATGGACAACTTATATGTCACAAGAAGAAAATATTGAGTACAACAGAAAATTAAATGGATAGATATCTAACTGTACAGGTGTCCTCTCTTAGTAGAAAGAGACATCACAAAAGATTTCCACGTCACAGATGGCAAGTGGCCAAATTGCAGAAACATTTGTCACAGAATACCTGTTCTAATGGGATTGTTTTAGTATATGTTTCCCTGTTTTTAGACCCTCATTATCTATGAAGGATGAAATCATCATTGCAATCAAAGGATAGTAAGCCTTCCATGAAATACAATCCAACAAAAAGTTCTGCCGTGCATAAAGACAATACATCCATGAAATACAATCCAACAAAAAGTTCCGCTCGTGCATAAGACAATACACTATAAGCCGTTAAACTAATCCCACTTCTACTCATAACTCTTGAAAGATAAGTTTATCCTACCTAAGTTTAAGGCCCAATCAGCAAAAAGGAGAACTAATCCAGCTAAGATTCAACATTGTGCATGCATTTGCAATATACCATGATATGAACAAATGCTGCTTCACTCTATTTTCTGGCTAACAGTGAAAATAGTGTAAAGAAACGCTTTGTGCAGGGCTATGTTGCGTTAATATTCTGCTACAACATTCAAAGCTAACTGTGATATAAAAGATTTTAGTGCTTCTAATAGAACTTCAAGATTCAGACTGGCACCTCGTATAAAACATGAATCCCAGGGATGTATGATACCCGTGTTTGGCCGAACAAAGTACTTTTAGGAGAAGTAGTTTTCACCTAACAAAGAAATGAAAGAAGAGCATCTAGATATGAGTTGTAATAATCATTAAAAAAGTGGGAGAGGAACTGTGAGATTTTGACAAATTCAGATAAAGCATACCTTGAAAGCAATATAATGCTCTGTGCTGTTTGTAACTTTAAGATCACAGTAGCTTTGTTTCTCCAGCTCAACTAACACAGAAAAGCCAAGTGATACTAGGTATGATAGTATATGCTATGACAAGTACCAATAAAAGGCCTCTGACCTACAAACCTCAAACAAGGAAGAAAAGAAACAACCTTTCACGCAAACCAAGATTTGCTAATCGGCACTCATGGTCAAAATCCTATTGGTTTGTGCCTTAGTTCGGGTCCTCATAGGCACATATCATTTACACATTAAAAAAAAAGTAATCAAAAAAACATGTAAAGTACAAAGATCTCAATCATGCTGCCGGTTTAGTTACGCTACTATTGAATATGCACCGTTGCATAAGAACATTAATATTTTTAAGTTGCAAATGAACATTACTGGAGCAATTTTTTTCTTTGTTAATTGTTACTTATTGGAGGACCTAGTTGTTAGACACATGTGTTGCGCGAGGTATCTTGTGTTGATTATTCTAAAATTTTTGTAACAAAAATAATAAAGTTCTGACTGTATCATATTCTTAAAACATTTGTTTTGAGTTATAAAATCAAAAAAAAAAAGTTATTATGCTTTGTTAGCTCTGCATCATCATCCATGAGTTTCTATATTGAAGCTCCTTAATTTTTACATTCTCATTTAACGATTGAAAATTCAGCTCCCTCATTTTGCCCTCGATAACATAATATTATAAGAATGACACGGCAAGTTGAAAATTTAAAAAAAATTGAAGCTATTTATATATATCTAGCTTATAAAATAAATAAATATTTCTTTCTACACTCCGACCCCATTCAAACATTGTTATACAAAATGAACTGGGAGAGTAATAAGTGTGCGTTGATAGTATACCAACATATCTAATGTTTGTGTTTCAAATGCTAATGAGGTAGGAAAAAGAAGATACATCCTGTGGGATGGTGATGATAATGCTGAGAAGAGAGAGCAACATCTGGTCAAATGGTCTGCAATAGCAGTTCCAAAGAAACATGGAGGAATAGGGTAAAGAACCTTTTTCTCCATCAACAAAGGTAAAGAACTTCTTTGTTCACCTTAATTATTCCACCGGCACGTGCTACCTTCTAAAATAGAGGTTCACATCCTGTAGTCTTGTGTGATGAGAATGTACCTGAATGCTTCCAAAAGTAAGTTCTATAAAGAGGTTGTCAGATCAATTCATGTTGTAATGTGTATGAAAGTGTTCGTCGATCAAAACTCACCCGTTAGAAGATGAAAGTGACGGAAATGAGGATTTTGAGGATGTGTGTACTAAAAGAGATAAAATTAGGAATGAAGATATTTGGGATAAGGTGGGAGGACTCCACAAAGGGACAAGATGGCTGAAGCGAGAATGAGATGGTCTTGGCACGTGAAGAGGAGATGCACAAATGTCCTGCTGAGGAGATGTGAGAGGTTAACTATGGTGAGAAAAGGTAGACCGAAAAAGTATCTGCAGAGAATTGATTAGCTGCATGCCACCTGCAGCCTTACCGAGGACACGACCAGATAGGAAGATATATAGTTCTAAGATTAGGGTAGAAGGTTAGTAGGTATTGAGCATTGTCTAGCTTCCTATCGCATTGTTATTATTACTCTCCTACTAACTTATTCTTCAATTTTAGTAGTATTACTCTATTATTTTTGCTTCCTGGCCTATCATATTATTTGTTATAGTTAATGCTCTCTTCTACATTGTTTTTCGCATGGCTTCTACATTATCAGATTTGCTCTACATACTGTGATTTTGCGTGTTACTTGACTTGAAGGTATATTGAAAAACCTCACCTTCACAAAGTAGGGGTAAGGTCGCACAAACACGCTCCTTAGACCCCAATCGTGGGATTATATCAGGTATGTTGTTGGTATGTACTACCTTCAACAAGCAAAAGTACCAAATAACTATGTCCATCCAGACTTAAGCGGATGGGGAGAAACCATGTGTTATATTATAACTCAATTATATCGATTAATCTCTCATACTATCACCCCAAATATAAATTGATACACAGCCACTCTTTTGGCTCCGTTAAATTCACTATTGAGCTCATATATTTCGCACAAAGAAATCATGAAACAAACATTTACAACAAAACCTTAATGAAAACGTTTTTAAAACTTCATCCATAAATTCACTCTCTTGTCTTTTTATCTCCTTTTGATAGGTAGTCACTCGTTTCTTAAACCCACTTCCTGCCTCCAGCCCCCCACCATCAACCAAAAGGACTTAAAATAGATCTGATCAGAATCAGATCATAGTGTGAGTAGCTCAACTTTATTTCCTCAAAACAATTTCACCATAAAGCTCACAATTTTTAGACAAATTCGCATACATTAGTTCCTAAATGCTTTAACAAACACTAAATTTGAATCACTTTTTTGCCCTGCACATTGCCCTCCATTTCTTCTTCTTTTGATTCTCTCTCACACATTTATCCCCAATGTGAAGATAAAACTCATCCTACAGTCAGTTTTATTTTCAACCTTATAACACCTCAATGACATTCGCTTGCAATTAACCAAATCAAAATTACAACTTTCCCCATCACAAGAAATCCAATCAAAAAAAAAAAAAAGGTAAAATAACCACAAAGACGGAAACAAAATCCGAGAGAGAGAGAGAGAGTTACATTGGAACTGAGCCTCAGACTCAGTCACAGATATATACTGGTTGGTAGCACCAGACATGGTTACGAACCTCAAGCTGATCAACTCAGCCCTCTATCAAACCGCCGAAATCAAAAAAACCAAAAATACAAACGAAAAAAAATTAAAACACACAGAAAAAGATTAGTCGCCAAATGCATACTAAGTAAAACATGCACATATATCACAATGAAAATATACACACAAAAAAAAAACAGTTATTCATCAAAACGGAAATTGATGATACTCATAGAAAATGCCAGTTTGAATAAAAATAAATACCTTTTACCGGAAAGATCTCAGTAGGTTTTGCGGAGAGAGAACTAGATGAAAGAGGGAGGGGAGAAAAGGAAAAGTGAATACTTGTGTTATGAAGATTTCTTATACAGCGGAGGAGTGAGGTGGGGTTGGGGTATCAATCAATAATGAGGAAAGGCGAAGAGAGGGAGGTGGTGGAAATGATGGGACGACACATGGCGGAAGTGTGAGGAAGGTGACGTCCGATTCAAAAGCGAATGTTAGGACTGGTTGCTCTTCTTTTTCTTTTGTAGGGTCCACTCCTCTATTTCATTATTTATCCGATAAATATGCCAAGTTCTTTCTTTTTATTTCTCTTTGTTCATTTATTAACTACTGCCTTCCTTTCATTTTAATTTTACATTATCTTATTTGAAGGTCACAAAATTTCAGGAATTATTATTCTGTTAGAGTTGGGAAAGAAAAAAAGAACTGCCAGCACTAAAATTTGTTTTAAATTAAGAAGAGTAGAAGAAATAATTGTTGGTGGTCTTCAATAATTACCACTTTACCAAGAAACTAAGTAGCTGTTACGCCAGTACTTGTTTATTTTGTTGCATCGCATAAGTGTGGGATAGATGTACCCAATTTGAGAAGAAAAGCAATGTAATATATAGATATATATATACTATGATTTATTTAAAGAAAGTGGCACGCTATGAGCGACAGGACAAATATCAATATTCTGGACTGAAAGGAGTTGGCTTGAGGCGCGGCGACAAGATGCGTGAGGTAAGACTCGACGTGGCTTGGGCATGCAAGCAGGAAATGAAACCGTGCAGTGCGAGTGATTAAATAACATCATTTAGATATAGAGACCTAAGAAGCATTGGGATGAATAATAAACGATACTGCATTACTACTACAACTTACCACGACTCTTAACCTTAGATAGGAATGTATGTATATTACCTGACAGAAATTTGAAGAAAGAGTAGCCATAAGGTAATACACGCTACGCCTGGTAGGCTTGAAGACTGCACTTTATAATTCCTAATTCTTACTGCTTGTTCCTACCGATGCCACTATTACTGCTATGTATCATTATATGTTGCTTGTAAGGCGATCACTAATATTGCTGATATTATATGTATCTCATGTGCTATTATTTGTTGCCGGGTTTGTTTCTCTTAAAGCCGGTGGTCTACCAAAACTCTACCTCTGAGATAATGTGTAAGATCTGCGTACATTTTACGCTCCCAAAACTTCACTTGATGAGACTATACCAGATTGCTATCAAGTATCGTTATTTGTTATTTAAAATATAGTAAGTAAGAAGGATCTTAATTTTGAATTTATAAATTGAAATTTTCGAACCTTACGAATAACGACTAAACATATTATGGTGATGAAATCAAGTCAAAGTTATTGTGTTGAACTAAAACAAGACAAAGTTAAATGAAATTTTTATGTAAACTTGATATAGATAGAGTTTTCACTAAAAGAAAAAAAAAAGCTTCAGATATTGTAGAATGTATTTTTTAAAAATTATTATTCATTGTTTTAATTAGTTAATAATTTTTTACAATTTCATTTTGTTGGCAACATTTTAATTCTAATTTTTTACATGATATATTTAAATCACAAGATTAAAAAATATTACAACTATATTTTAATATTTTAATTTAAAAATTAAATAATATTAATTTGTTTATCTATTTTCTTATAATTTTTGAATATTCAAAAATTATAAGAAAATAGATAAACAAATTAAAATAGAGAGAAGTAATTCAAATTCACAACTTTCGTTTTTCCATTCAAAATCAAATCCATATAGTACCTAACCTAAGTATCTCAAAAGGAAATCTTTTGATGAGACGGTTTGCGTTTTTTAAATACGAAAAAGTCATATGTTTAGACGATTGATTAAAACTAATTATATTTATTAATTAAATATATATAAAATAATATATATAAGATTAATATATAAATATATATTTTTATTGATGTTTATTGGTTTGTGGACAAACAAAAGGCCCTTTAGAAGAAAAAAATAATTGTTCACTCATTAGATTTAGGTGGAGCATCTTCCATTATGTATAACTCAAATAAATTTAAGAAAATATTTAAACAACCACAGACAGTTAATACAGTTTCATTCCAGGAATTCATATAGTATATATTATTAATTATTAGGATATATTGTGTCAAATCGTGCCATTTGCTCTAATCTTAATTAAAATTGAACATGTAATACCAGAAATAGAATTATATTGATACTAAATAATGGTCGAGATTAATTAATTAATTAAATTAGTGTTGCCATATCTTATGTCATCTGTGTCGCCAAAGGGGATGACAGAAATAGTATGATGAATGAAAGCATTCTGGAATATTCCAAGATATAAATAATGCCATATACCTATATTAAAACTCTAAGTCAAATTTTCATTGTCTAATAATTCTTCTATGGAGAAGGAGCTTGAGGGAGAAATAATTTTTGTTCTAAACAAAATATGTTCACAACTCACAATTGTTTTGAGTAAGAAAAAAAAAGGGAACAAAAGTAGGTTAAGTATATATGTTGAATCGGCATCGCGGTGGGATGGGGGACGTAAGCTCATTATTTGATCTCGGACAATTTTCATCTCAGGAGTTGGTTTAGGGGTTGAATTAGTTATGATAACAAAGTCAGATCCACTCAATTTTCATTTACCGATGTTGAGTAATATATTCCCACTATAATTGGTAAGCACGGGCGTAAAGGGGGTGTTAAATCTCACATCGATGATGAGATGACGGAGAACTTTATCTCCTTGTATGATCTCGCATAATCTTCGATCACATAAAGCTAGTTGAGTAGTTCATCAAGTGCATTATGAGGCAAAGATAGAAAGCACTATGTAAACAACACATTCAAATGACTACACAAAAAGAATGAATAACAACAACCTATTGAGCAATGTCAGATGTAAATTACACTTCCAAGACTTTCAATTGCCAAAAGAAAAGGAACAAAAATTATCAAGGAAAAGGACAGTAGAAAGAGGCCAAACCCAACTATAAGGGGCTCTCATTTGAAAGTGGAGAGCCTTGGGAGCTTGTCACGCAAATAGTACAATCTTGCCCGCCTGACTTTCCGGTGCTTAACTACTTTGAGCTCCTTGATATTTGGTGAATACCTGTCATCAAAAGCGAAAGGAAAATGATAATATAAGGTCCCATTTTCTTTACTATGTAAGCACGAGAAGTTACGCTGTAACTTCAATATCCCATAGAGGGTGTAGAATGGAGACTTGGATCAAGAATACAAGGATTTATCCATGCACATATTAAATAAAGAAAATTTTACCTTTTATCCGTAAATCTGATGGAACAAATTTGGCATAAAACTATGGAGCGACTCAAAAGGAAGTTGAGATTGCATTTCTAGATGATACTCAAAATTCAAATTATGTCTCCAAGCTTTAAAAGGAGATAAGAAAGAAGATGTCCAGTATAAGAGCAACTCACCGAGAAAAGATGAATAATAAGGCTGGTTTCAAGATTGTGTTCTGTTATCGAGATATCCTTTTTCACTTTTAAGGTAAATCACATATGCCCTAGCTTTTAGCAAGTTGGGACTTTGTTCCCTAAACAACTTTGTCTGCGCCAGTAATTCAAAACAATCCTCCCACACTACTTCTCCAATCTCTCACTTGGAGCACTGTAGCAGCCATGGTCAAAATAACCCAAGGGGCAAATGAAGACAAAAATGGGTCTTTCTTGTCAAGGGGAATTGTTTTGAACTATTATATCAGATGGGAAACAAGAATGATCCACGGAAACATAAAGACCGAATTCTTCCCATATTTCAACAAAGGGTCTAACACCATTCCTCAAGTTTATTTCATCATAACACCAATAACTTGCATGTCTGGCTAATGAAGAGAAAGGCAGACAGCGAACAACAAACGGAATATTTATGGTGAAAAGAGCTGTGGATAAAGAAGATTTGCCCAATACTGACTTGCTAGCTAAGTTGCTCGGACTCATGTGTGGGTATCTGACACAGAACTGAGGATCGGCTTTGGCAAAATCTAAACTTTAAGATTCAGGGGTATGGATAGGGTGATGGGATTCGGCTAAAAAAGTTCAAAATTATAAAAGTAGAGCTTTAAAGATATTCTAAATTTTGAGAGATATCTGTGGAAAACTTACACATGTTGTAGAATTCAATCTTCCATGGGCGTTAAAAAACATAAATTAATTGTCAAAAAATCAACATGCTAATTTACAATTTAGAAATTATTCCCTCTTTTCTATGAGAAAGAAAACAATTATAAATAACGAATATTGATCAAGAGGACAAAACTAAAGAGGATAGAAGGTATGACATTTCCCATATCTTAAATCTGTTTTATCTTTTATTTTGAGAAATCAAAATCTCAATTTCCCCCCCAAATTTGTCCATGAACTCTGGTCAAAGTATTCGATGTGGACTGACCGAATCCTACACCCACACCAATGTAGTGTCGACACAGGTTCGGCAACAAAAATGGAGTCTGTGCAACTTAGCTTGTCAGTTCACTTAGTTAATTGGTGCTTGTTTAATTCAGAAATAGCCAGAAAGTTAAAGGGTATAGAGGTTCTTTTGTTGATATTGTGTGGGACAAGAAACGTGCCGCGCTTCAAGAGCTTTCTGAAATCGAATAGCTTTCTGAGGATTCTAATAGTTCAAATGCGAAGGTGATTTATGGATGGTAATCCATTTCTGTGCAGTAACTTTCTTTTTCTTTTTTATGAAGTGGGACATCATTAAAGGCATCTAGGGGATGCAAAAGTTACAAAAGAAAAGAAGTTGTTAGCTCAAAAACATAAAAAACTTATAGCGCAAAGGAGATGACAAATTCCAAAAAGAGATCTAAGTTATTTCCAGGGGAAAGGTTAGCCCAACTAAGAAGGCTAAGACAACTAGCCTTGAGAGAGCATATTTGAGTTGAAACCCCATCAAAACATCTCCTGTAATACAGGCAGGAACCGCGATCCAGTAGATGGATTTTTCAACTCTCCTAGAGCTCTGGCTAGGACAAGAGAAGATTTTGATGGTACAGAAGGGAAACAGAGAACAAAAAATCAGCCAAAGTCCCCTAAGCGAACCCCAGATCACTCGAACTCTCTACAATTATTTCCATGCTCTTAGTTTCAACTTTTTCTCCCACTGCCTAAAAGGAAAACTAATGAACACTGATATTTTTCTCTTCATCATGCCCTATGTCGTAGCCAAAGGACAAGGAAGTAGGCCAGCATCCAAGTGGGTGGCCACAGATATTTGAGCGTTTAGATAATGGTCAAATCTGTTCAGGTATTTCCTGTTAAACTGAAATAGATTTAAGATCAGTTTGACATCTGATTTTCCTGCCCAAGGAACTGTATCAATCATGAGTGCTGCCACATCTCATATACCCCCTCTTTTGTATGTTGATAATGAGTTGACATACTAAGGAATAAATGTTTTAACAGTAAGAGGATGTTCAAGTAAAAAACCATAGATAGAATAGGGCAAGGTATTCAAATATATCTCTGTGACTTCAAGGCTAATGTTGCTAATTTCCAAACACATATCCTAAAACTAGCAGACAGTTCGGAATCTTTTTGCTGGTTGACATGAGACGTTGTGAATTTTCTCTTTGAGCGGCAAGCATATCATATCTTAGAAGTGCTATATCGTATACCTCTACCTCATTATTATTTGAAACACTCAATTTTAGCAAGCGATACTAATGCAGCTTTTCCAGCTAAAAGTAACAGCCAAAAAGGTACTATACAAGTATACATGAACAAAACTGTAGACAACCTTGCAAGGCCACCACATTGAAGTACAGAAAGTAAAACTTACACTGGGAACACTATTTCGACTCCAACACCTGCAATAATCCTCCGAATGCGAATTGTCGTGTGGATACCAGCATTTTGTTTCGACACGACTATACCTTTATAAATAGACAACCTCTTCCTATTCTCTGGGACTTCCTACAAGTTCATAAATCCTCAAATTAAACTCTTGGGGGTAACTCTACTTCAACCAATTAAACCAAACAATCAAAATACAGATACTACTTACTAATTTGATCTCAACAACATCACCAGTCCTAATGTCTGGTGTAGGCCTCACAGTATCCGATGCCTCAATTGCTTTCTTGTTCAATATCTGCTCCAAAAATAGTGCAGCATTCATCAAGTTAGCACAAGACTATACATCTTTTCATGCCAAACTCAAAAAATTTACACAATTCAACTTGTTATATCCATTTCTTTGTTTTCAAACCTATCAAACAATGTCAATTAATCAATTAGCAAAAGAAAAGAGTGGGTTTAAGAAAATACCCCCATTACATCCCCAAGCTTAACTCTCGGCTTAAATGGTGGCCTTTCCTCAGTTGCAACTGCAGCTTCAGCTTCAGCTTCAACCTCAGTTTCATTTTCTGTTTCTGCGGGAACCTCTGTCTCAGCAGCTTCCGGTTCCTCTTGAGAATCAGTTTCAGCTCTAACAACAAAAGAACGACTTTCCCACTTTGAACTTGGCGAAAACAAAGACACATTCAACTGAGAAGGTCTTCGAGAGACGCAGGCCGAAAAGGCCAGCTTCTGCGGAGTACATCTTGTGGGGTTTCTTGGAACCAAAAATAATGCCTGTAAAATACAGTAAAGCACAAATCGTTAACACGTAAATGCAAGAATTTAGGTGAAGTTGATGAGGGAAGAAGTAAAGAAGGGTTGCAGTGAGAATTGGGAAGTAAAGAAGCAGACCTGAGGCAGAACAATGGAACCCATTTTTGGTATGAGGTGTGAGGAAATTTAGGGTTCTTTTTCGTTAAAGTTAAGAAATGAAGGAAGCAGAATTCATGGAAAATCGAGAAGGCTATTTGCAGGAACGGTGAAAGGGGAAGAAGAAAAAGCCTTATCCTATTAACAATGTTTGCTGCAGGCTGCAGCGTAGCGTTTTGCTTATCTGGGTATTCGGGTCGTCGGATCCATCCAGTTTCGGATTCATGGTTCGGAATTTCGGATGGCTCGGTGCACTTTGCACAAATAGCACCATGTAGCTGCTTTCAGATATCCTATTTAATATTTAGCCAATTTTAAAGAAACTTCGTAGAAGAATTTTTTAAGTTTTAAACAAGATTAGTCTTGATGGAGTCTGATTTCAACATGAAGATCTGAAGTTTGATTTTAAAAATTAAATATTTTTTGAACTATCATTAAAATCGGCTACCTTGGTGCTAGGGAGAGGCGTGGTATGATATTTTAAAGTTAGGATTTTGTTATGGGGTAAATTGATAATTATAGTTTGATTAACTTCAACTTATATATACTCATATAATAGAGAATTATGATTTCGACTTTTCAGGAAATGCCTCAATTATCTCATATTAACACTTTACACATGTAAAAATATTTAAAAAAAGAAAGTAAAAACAATTTACTTTGTTAATCAATCAACCAAAAAGAACATTTCATTCAAGATAAAATAGTCAAAATTCAACATCTAAATAATTACTTTTATATTAATAC
>JACEIK010012301.1:18678-31498 GCA_018107945.1 Datura stramonium | reverse complement strand
CCTGAAGGGAAGAATCTGATGAGGAACTTCTTTGCTAAGTCATCCCAAGAAGTAATGGAATTAGGTGGCTCAGCCTTCAACCACCTCTTTGCCTCTCCCAGTAATGAAAATGGTAAGAGAGTGAGTCAGACATAATCAGTTGACACTCTGGTGGGGATGAAGCTGTCACTGATCTCCAAGAAGTTCTGTAACTTTTGCTGTGGGTTCTCATGAGTCATCCTAGTGAACTGGCCACTGGAATGTAACAGTTGCACCATGTTCTGCTTCAGCTCAAAGTTCCCTCCGGTCTCCAGTTTGCAGATACTGGAAGTCACATTCTAGAATGTTCCTTAAATGGTGGTTTGCATCCTTGCTCGGTTTACACCCAAAGAGTCCTTTCATCTACAACGGGTGCGACATCGTACTAGTGACGTGAAACACCGCATTCCCTATTGTAGCCAGTAGAAAAATGACAAGCATGAAAGGTTTACCCTCTTTATGTTCCATGTTTCCTTCCATCAAACTATCACCCATTTGTTAATTATGGCTTATATGAATACACCACAAATGACCAACTACAAGAACAATGTCAAAACAAATAAGATGCGTAATCAGTTCTAATTAACAAACAACTCAAGGATATCAAGAGCTATTTCCAAACAATGGATCAATTTTTGATAACGCTCAAACTACACTCCTCATTTAGAGAGACTGTAAGCGAACATTGTATTAAAACAAATAACCCGACCGGTGTTGGGGTAGAATCTCACAAAGAATAGAGAATGATTTACACAAGAGTTGTTTAGTGAATTGAATTGATTCGCATCCAAGATATAAAGACATAAAAGTAAATTTTGGGGGAAGTGAATGTAATAATATTGTGGACTCTAAAATCAGCTAATTAAGAGAGCAAGATAACAAAAATTGAAAAAAATAATGAGCAAAGGCTAGAGGTGCGGTGTAGATGGGATGTCAATCAAATAGGGAATTACTAGATATTCAAGTTATTACTAATATGTGTAAATAACCTAGAAAAAAGATGGAGCACAATGTTTTTCAATCACTTGAGCTCCTTATCCTCAATTCCTTTTGAACCTCAAGGTACAATTCAACTATTCCAATATGGTTGGGTTAGGGGCTGAGCTATTTCAAGCCATCAACCTGTAAAGGTATTATGATGATGGATTTTTGCTATTTCTAGCCCAACCCCGCATAATAAAATCCCAATCCACCATTAAATTCTCCCCCATTACTTAATATTTATTTTTCAAGACAAAATCAAGTAAGAAAACAATACCCATATTTGCAACTATGAACAATCAACTATAATTTGAGGGAAATTCAATATATTTACACTAATTAAGTAGTAACAAGAAATATCTAGCAATACCCAATTAAATTAAACACCCATCATCACACTCCTCTAGATATAGATTTAGCTACTCATAATTGAGAAATACAAGAGCATATTTATCAATAAATTCAATAATTTCATCATTAAGAGAAAGAAAAATCAAGCTCAAAATATCTCTGCAATAGTGGTTATACCTTGATGAAGAAGATGAAGATGAAAAATTAATATTCAAAATAATTCTTCTCTTCTCCGATGGGGTTCTCTCTCTCTCAAAAGTGATGGGAATATTCAATTCTCTATTCAAAGTACTTTTTCTAGAATATATACAGAAGTAGGTTATAACATTCTCCTCTTTTTTAAGGGCTGGATGTTTTTGCCCCTTTTAAGGCATCTTTCACTTGCGATAGAACCAACAGTTCGCCGATTTCTTTTCGCGAGCCGCCGATTTGATTTTCTTTGTTTTCCAGTTAAGTCAGAGCATTTCAATGATGTCTCCAGAGATCCACCTATTGCTATCAGTGAGTCTCCGGTTGATCTCATCAGTAGTCTAGTAAAGTCCAGCATATTTCGATGATGGAACTGATGGAGCACAGGTTGCAGTTGTTCAATAAACCAGTGAGTGTTTGCGGTTGACCGACGCTTCACCACTGTCCTTCAGTGGAGTGCCGGTTTTTACCTAAAGCTCATCATTTTTACTCAACTTCATGCTCCTTCTTTTCAAGTTAGGTACCAGCATATCCAAAGACAAAAAGGATATAAAATCCAACTAAAATACTTGAAAACTATGCCAAAGCTCACACTTAAAAGCCTAATGAGTTGGTAAATTACAAACTCATCAGGTTATTATTTGTTGGTTATATGCCCTAGTTGAGTTTTTATTAATGATGATTGATGTTTCCCTTGTCGGGCTATTGTTTTGATAACTGTTGGTTCGTTGTTGAGTCTTTGTCGGGCTCAGGATGAATAAAATGGAAAACTTGTTCTTTAATTGTTAGTGCAAATGATTGGGTCATTGTTTAAATTGCCAAATGGTTCATGACTCAAGTTTGATTTTTGCCTTTGTAAATAGTAGTTAGTGAATAAACTCTGAGGGTTTTCTTTATACCATAGTTCTTTCTTGAGGAGATTTTTTTTTCTTTTTTCTATTATTGTACCAAGTGATATTTCCCAATTATAGTTTGTGAGATGACTTTCTTAAATGAAAATGCCATATTTTTTAGTCTTGTTGAAATTGTTTTTGAGAGGTACCACCAAAACATTTGTGTGGCATGGAAAAAATATATTTTGAAGAAACAGGGCATTTGAAATGGAAAATGTAGCATCCGCTTGTCATATATTGCACATTCCTTATTTAGCTTAGTGATTCACATGCTTAATTATCTTAAGTCATAATTTGGCTATAAATATGTATTGTGTGAACTCCTTGGAGTGTGATGCCTTGTGTGGTAAAGTTGATTGAATGATTCCCATGCATATAATGTTTGTCTAGAACTTGCCCTAAGTGTGACCCAAGGCAAAATCCTAGATTTAGTTGCACTTAGAACATGATTTTAGGCTTTCTATTGCTAGTCACTTCACCCAAATTACTTCCTTAAACATCTTCCATTGCTAGCCAATATTGAGCCTTTGACTCTTTTTCAGGAAACCGCATTACAAGCCCAACAACCCTTTTTAATCCTCGTCTTTGGCACCCATCCTCCCTAGTTGCTAGTGGTAAAAAAGTGATGAAAAAATGGGGCTTCAAGACCAAGACGTAGGGAGAGATAAGGAAATGTGCGGAAATGATGTAAAAAACCTAAGTTTGGGGGTTCACAAGAAAAGGGAAAAATGTGGTAGCTTCAATGTGAGGTAGCACCAAATTGTCATTAAAATAAATGAATTGGTTGGTTCAAAAACCGTGAATCATTGAAAAGAGAAAGAATAGTGAAAGGTGTTACCACTTGCTTAGATGAGGAAAAATATGGAATCCAAAGGTGTTATAAGGGTGATTCTTGTTAAACAAAGGATGAAGATGATGAGCAAGAAGAGATAGGATGGAGTGATCTCAAATGTGTGATAGAATGTTAAAAATGTTCACAAAAGGCACTAGGGAGTTTCTAACCACTAGAACTCATTATTTTCCCTACCATAACCCCTAGCCTCCATTATAACTCCCATGTCCTAATTGATTTTGAGTGTAGCAACTCTAAATTAGTGGTGAGTTACACAAAGGTCAAGCCTATGGGTCATGTTGCGTGCATGGAGAATTTCCTTGTGAGAGTGAGCGTTATTGTCTTATTCTATAATCCATTGTGTGTGTATTACTTGATGATAAAGAGGGAATTCTCTCTTATCGTGAGTGGAATCACCACCTTGGAGAACATGCTTGCATTTGTGTGAAGAAGTGATTGGGACATGATTGTTGTGAGCTTCAAGGAAAACTTTAAATGTGAATTTGTAATGACTTGAGATCCTATGTGTGCTTGATTTGATAAACCACGCCCTTGTTTTGAAGAACGAAAACTTTTGTGAATCATGACTATTCCTTGTGGTTACCTCTTGAGACTTGTGCAACATGTTTTGGGGAGTCTCTTCTCTTTTTCTTGTGTCAACGAGCATTTTTGGGTTATCTTAGGTTCAGTGGTCCTTTGTGCATAGACTCATATGGTATATCATGTTGTTTCATTTGCTCAGCTGTAAAGAATTTCATTACTTGAGGACAGTAGTGGTTCCAGTTTGGGGTTTTAGTAAGTTTGTAATTTACCAACTCATTAGGTTTTAGACATGAGTTTTTGTTCGGTTTCAAGTCTTTTAGGTTGATTTTATGCTCTTTCACCTTGATCTTTTTAGGTATTTAACTTGAGTAGAGAAAGCGTGAAATTGAGAAAAAAGTATGAAAATTGAGATGAGGACCGGCGCTCCACCGGTGAAACACCGACTAATCACAGATACCTACATTGCTGAAGAAGAATGGTTATCAGTGGATCACGGATCAACATCGCTAATCCATCGGTGCCCACACCGAATTGATCCAAAAACCATTTGCACCCAAATGTGATAGGCCGGCGAACCGCAGATCAGTACTATTGAACCACCGGTGACTCGCAAGTGAGGTCCGTTAGAAAAGGGAAAAAGCACCTGATTCAGAAAAAGATGAGCATTTTGTACCCTAATTTTGTACATTTTAAAAGAAGAAATGAACCTTCACTTCCACATCATTATTCCATTGTATTGCATATTGAATAGAAAGTAGAGTGAAATGGGAGAATTGAATTGTAGAGAGATAAATCTTCATCATCTTCTTTGAAAAGTTAAAAAAACTCCATTGGAGACCAAAATCTTGTGCTTAAACAGGATATCCACCATATATAACAATGAACTTTTTCCAACACCATTAAACAGGATAGAGCAACGCATAACTTACAGTTCCTGACACTTAAATTTGTTGAATGTATATTGAATTATTACTTAATGCAATATCTTTTTCCACTTATATGAGTAGATAAATTCCTTGCTAGGGGTGTGTGAATGATTGAGGTTGATTTAGATTGGGTATTGCTTAATTGATCTTAGATTTACTCAATTGGTATAATTCTAGTATTTCATCTGAGTTTTAATCTAAATACTCATTGTTGTAAATGTGGGTTGTATTAACTTACTCTAATTTTTCTTGAAAAAGGAATTTAGAGTATGGGTGATGAAACATTAATGGGTAATTGGGTGTTGATCATGTGGGGTTGGGATAGAGATTTCCAAAATCCATTGTCACACACCCATTGAGAATCAAAGCTAGAAATAGTTGATCCTTACCCATGTTGATATGGTTTTTGTGAAAACGACTTTGGGGTTTGAGAAAATCGAGGAATAAGACACCTAATTGGTTGAAAAATATAAGGTGTCACCTCATCCACAACTAATTATACTATCGAGTAATGCTAGGAGCTGTTAGTAATCCCAATCCAATGATGCCCCGTTAATATCACACTCCTAGTATTCTCTTCTTTGGTATTTTTTACGCTTTATCCCTGTTTTCATGTGCGAACTTGTAGTTCAATTAACAAATTGTGATTTTCTCAATTTTTACTTTATTTTTTTTTGATATGTTGATGCAAGTTACTTCAATTTGATAGACCACTCTTGCGTGATCTACTACTATTCACTGTGGGATTCGACCATGAAACTCATCGGGTATATTTATTTTGCCAATGGACATTTACACTCATTCATTAAGAGGAGTGAATTTGGACGTTATCACCTAGAATAGTTAGTCCTTCGGATATTAGGAGCTATTTGGGTTTAGCGGGCTATTACAGGAGGTTTGTTGAGGGATTTTCATCCATTGCAGCACTGTTGACTAAGTTGACCCAAAAAAAGGTCAAATTTCAGTGGTCCGACGCCTGTGAGAAGATTTTCAAGAATTAAAGACTTGAATCACTTCATCCCTAATGACGTTCAAATCCACTCCTCACAAGGAGGAAGTGTAAACGATCGTCGCAATATAAATACCCAACTAAGAGTCGGGGTCGAATCAACAAGGAATAACGATTGTATGACACAAAAGTTATCTATTGAATGGAACTAAATTTCATCATTGCATTAAAAATGAAAAAATAAATGTTTGGGGAAAGTGAGATCACAATTCTTAAAATCAACTACTAATTAAACTAAGGCAACCAAATTGAATGAACAAATATGAGCAAGGGTCAGGGGTGTGCTATTGATGGGGCATAAATTTGATTGGAATTAACTATAAAATTAAATTATTACTCACAAACATAAATAACCGTGGATAAAGTGGAACCCAATGTTTTTCTACCGCTTGGGTTCCTTTTTCCTTGAGTTCTCTCAAACCCCAAGGTCTAAATTAGTTCATCCAATATGGCTTGGGCAAGAATTAAACTATATCTAATATCAACTCTTTCATGGGTGTATGAAAATAGATTTTGGCTATCTCCAGCCCAACCCCGCATAATCAAAACCCACATACCCCTTATTATTTTCTCACTCATATACTATTCCCCTTTTTAATCAACAAATAGAATAAGTAACCATTACCCACATTTGCAACTATGAATAATTTAATTATAACTTGGAGAAAACAACAGATTTATACTAAATGAGTAATTATAAGATCAATCTAGCAATAACCTATCATGCACACACTTCTAGAAAAATATTTAGCTACTCATAGATGAATAATACAAAAGCATATTGACTAATAAATACATAAAATTTATCATTAAGAGTAAATAGCAAGCTTAGATATTTCTTCAATGGAGGTTCGTACCTTGAGGAAGAAGAAGAAGAAGGTGAAGAAAAGCTAACTCTATTTTTTTTTCTCTCTAGAAAATTAAAAGCTTTTCAACACAATATAATATTCTGCTGCTTCTAGAATGGAATGTTCAGTACTTTTTTAGAGAATATACAAAAGTAGGTTTAAAAAGTGTTCCTCAAATCTCGTGCTGGATGATTCTGCCCTTTTGACGATGGCCTCACTTGCGAGACACCGGTGTTTCACCGTGCCGAACTGCGGGACGCCGCTCCAACGCAACTGTGGGCCAGTGACTCCTGCTATAGTTTGGCATTGGTATCGGTGGTTCAGGTGTTGATCTACATTTTGCTGTTGTACCTTCTACTTCAGCACAATGGGCTCCTGCATTTGGTTGGCCTTTCACCGATCCCATCCGGTGGAACACCGATCCTCTTTTTTCACTGCATGGTTTTGTCCAATTCCTTTCTTTCTCTCTTTAAGTTTAATGCCTGCTAAAACAAAAGAATGAAAGAGCATAAAATCCTCCTAAATGACTTGAAAACAAAACAAAAGCTCGTGTCTAAAAGCCTAGTTAGTTGGTAAATTACCTACTCATCAAACCCCCTAAGTTGAACCACTACTTGTACTCAAGTAACGTAATTCTTTATAGATGAAAAATTAGAGTAAGAATGTCATTCTCCATGAGATTTTGTACAAGGGACCACTAGGATTCAAACAACCCCAAGATCACTCACCAACTCAAATGAAAAAAGGAGACTCAACGCTATGTGCAAATGCTTCAATAGATGATCACAATCAATCGACATGGTTCACAGTTGATTCCTTCATTCCAAACAAGGAGAATGACGGATCAAAGAATGCTTATATAGAATCTTAAGTCATAAAAAATTCACATTCAAAGTTTGCCTCAAATCTCACTGCATTCTTGTCTCAGTTACCTCTTTTGGTACTTGCAAGCATGTTCTCTAAGGAAGTGATGTCCCTCATATCAAGAGAGAATCCATTTAATTTCTAAACAATTCACACTCAAAGATATTATAGAATGAAATAAATACACTCAGTCTCACAAAGAAATTCTCATGCACACAACTTGACCCATATGCTTGCCTTTCGTGTAACTCGCCACTGATGTAGAGTTGCGACACTTAATATTAATTAGGACTTGGAGGTAATGATGAAGGCTAGAGGTAAAGGTACGATGACTTTTTAGTTCTAGTGACTAGAACCTCCCTAATGCCCTTTTTGTGAACCTTATCACATACTCCATTTTCTTTTTAGATCACCTTATCTCTCCTTGAACAACATTTTCACTTTTGACACAAGAGTAATTCTTATCTCTCCTTGGTTTCAACTTCTAATCTCATTTAAGAATGAGGTAGCACCTTTCCATAATTCTGTTCTTTTCACCCAACCAGTTCATTCATTTTTTTATAGTGTGGTGCTACCTCACATTGAAGCTCATCATTTTTCCCATTTTCTTTTCTTTTTGCAACACCCAAACTTAGGCTTTTGCCTCATCTTTCCCTTTTCTATTTCCACACTTCTGGGACTCAAGCATCATTTTTGCGTTTCTTCTCACAACTAGCACTAGGGAGGATTGGTGCCAAAGAGGTCTTAGAAAAGGGTAATAAGCTTATAATGTGGTTCTCAAGGGAATGGTTTAAAGGCTCAACATTGGATAGTAAAGATTCATGCTCAAGGAGGTCATATGCATGAAGTAGCTATCAAAAGAAAGCCTAAAATTATGTTCTAAGTGCAACTACATTTTGGATTTCATCTTGAGTCACACTTGGGGTAAATTCTAGATAATCATTTATGCATGAGAATTTAGCTAAACCCTTACCTTACAAAGCATCACCCTCCAATGGGTTCACATAATTTTCATAACCTCAACAAGAGTATGACTTACAACATGATAACATGTGAATCAAAAGACAAACAAGAAATGTGCAACTTATTAGAAAAGAACACTCAGCTTTTAAATTCAAATGCCCCTTTTCTTCAAAATTCATTTTTCTTTTCAATGCCATTTCAAAAGATTTTTGGTGGTACCACTCAGATGCCATCACAATCACCGACTCAAAAAGAATTCTAAACTCGACATTTTTCCTTAAGAAAGTTTTCTCTCAATCTATCATTGGAAAATGCCATCCAGTTTGACAATAAAAGAAAAGAAAAGAAAATCGCTCTTTGGGAAAATCGTGGCATAAAGAAAACCCTTGGAGTTTATTTATTGACTACTATGAACAAAGGAGATAATCAAAATATAGGTCAACAACATTTTGCAATTTAAAACAAACCATCATTGGCTCTAACAACTCAAAAAAAGATTCATTTTTCTCAAAACCCGACGAGGTAGACACAAGCCAATGATGAGAGAAAATACTTCACCCCCAACTAACATATTACATTGTCCTTAATGTACAAATTTAAAACAATCAAGGGCTAGAAGACTCCTTTAAGGATTTAGAGAGGGGAAAGGGATCCATGAGTAGGTGGCCTCAAAAAATGCCATGAAGCAGTCTCGAATTTGGAGGACATCAACGGGTTAGGTAAAAGTGTTAGTGGCTTTCCCGATGCGGATACTTCCCAATGGTTCAGAAGAGTTCTATTCACATGATAGGAAGTACCATCCGCCCCACCAGGCAACCAAAATGTATCCACTTTATAGACAGTGGCATCCTAGGGTGGGGTGGTCTGCTGTGGTATATTTCCTTTACCAATATCACTTTATATAGGGAATCATAGCCCATACACCAATCATCCAGTGGATTTCCGCTACATGCTTGTTGAGCCTTCTCATGGGTCGACATATTAAGATCAATCGTTTTGGTGACAGAATCTCCTTTCGGTTGTCAATTTCTTTCTTTATGGCCACCACTTTATTTTCCAATACATCAGCTCTCACACATAGGCCCCCCATTTTGTCAATTACAGGTCTTATTGCTCTTTTGAAGGCTTGTTGAATCATAGAGGGAATAGCCTTTGCCAATTTCAACAATGCACATCATTGGCCCGTCTCCTATGTGCCATCTTCAAAATGCCCTTTGCTGGTGGTGAGGCAGCCCTCTTGGTTGGTAATAAAACTGTTGCATTTTGATGACATCTTGAAGGTTAGGGAGTTGTTGTTTCTGTACTCAACTTGGGACACTTTGAACTTGGGGATTCCTTGTCCGTCTTGGTGGCAAAAGTAATCACTCCCTCAACCCTCACTGTTTTGTCCAATGGCCTTAATAGAGGACAATCTGCATGAAGGAAAAGTAGATTGATGAGAACAGGATAGGGCATAGAGGTTGCCTTTTGCCTGGCCTTCCTCTTTAATTATTCAACAATAATATCCCCCACATTTATATGCCTACGATCCATGATGCAAACCACCAGCATTGCGGTCTCAATGAGAACATGTGCTGTGTTTTTAAATATAATGATACAAGCACATACCAGATCAAGCCACATTTGTACTTCAAATTTGAGATCATGCAGGTGAATCACTCCCTTTGTTATAGCCCAATACGATTGACACACCTATTTTGGCCACCCAATCAAATTGATCAAATTTGGCTGTCACTTTTATTTTGAAGTCTCGACTTGGACGCACTAGGTCTGCCAATAAATAGAGTTGATTTTATCTTGGGTGATGTGAACTTCTTAGCCCCGCACCAACACATACGGTAAACATGTCATCTCATCAACTCGGACTTTGTGCTTCAAGATGTCCTATCGTGCCCTATAAGAGGCATAAAACTCCCGTACTAACTCAAGAAAGTTAGGATACAATGGTATTGTGAAGGGATTCTAGTCACGAGTTTGAAATTAATCATAAATATCCATAAATTCATACTTAAAAGAGTCAACCTCAAATCGATCTTCTGCAGGATGGATCATTTCTCCAAACATTGGACATTATAGTTTTTGATCTTATTGAGCCCAAAGTGGAGTTGATTTATCTTCTTCTCCTCATTGGACTTTGCTTCTAGAGCTGTGGCATCACTTATTGGTATTTTTCCTTTGCCACATTGTCGGGAGATGGATATGATGTTGTAAAGAAATGTTAGTGCCACATGCTACTATTTTTTATTTTGAATAATATGAGAGTAACAGAAATAGAAAAACTACTCTAGAAATAAAAATTTAAGAATTGGATGTGAACAAGTTGCAACATCAAAATCATATGCTGGTGGATTGGCGTTACAACTGTAAAACGCAGGTATAAACCCGCGAGTCGCAACTGAGATGCTGGCCTGGATAGACAACTGGGCACAATGACACTCTATCGGTGCTACACAAGCGTTTCGCCGATCCTAACCTGTGAAGCGCGAGTACTAGGTAGTGGCCTGAAGCCTTGAAACCAGACCTGCGCCTCATCCTCCGTTTTGCTAGTAATGACCGGTGACTCGCCGGTGTAACGTTGTTTTAGCATCAATAGCACCTCGACCCAGTAAAACTAGAACATCTCAATTTTATGCTTTACTCAACTCACCCCCACACCCTGATCAACACACTATAAACAACACAACATAAATAAAAATGATGATTTGCTCTTAATAACGACATCACCCGACTTATTATAAGATGAATCATGCATTTTAAGCATACGGAGTTACTCAGACTTCACCCGCAATAGTTATATCAACCATACAATTGCATATGAAATTTCTACAAAATTAGAAACCCTACAAATAGTATTTTTGCATCCACACCCTCAACATACCCACGTTATAAGAATCATTCAACAAAAGGGAATCACAAAATGGGAAATGGGTACAGGGAATTTCAGATTTAGCATGCTTAATTTTGAAATATCATTTTGAAACATCAAGGAAGATTTGAAAACAAAGAGACATACCAATAGAACAATTAGAACAAAAAGTACATAGATTTGGGCTTGGTGTCTTGACCAAAAATTGTGTTTCCAACAATGGGTAATACTTTATCTTAGTGATAGTTGTGTGAGGTAAGATGAAATGAAGATAGAAGGAATGGTGATTTTATAGGCTGAATAGCGAAAGAGTGATTGGGTGGTGAGAAGGTGGGTTTAATTATGGGAAATTTGAAAGGTAAAATTACTAGGGAAAGAGGTTATTGGGAAACAGAAAAGGTGAAAATGAAGGGTTTGTGGGGATTTAAAAAGGGTTTGTTCGGGATTTTTTTCAAAAGTCATGGGTCGGGTTAGTCAATGTGTCGGTCAAGATTTTACATGAAATACATACCTCTACCTGCAATGAACTTGCGACCGCCGGTGAGCACCGACATTTCACCGCTTCAAGAGCAGGTGACCTTCATGTATGCCCAATTCACTATTTAAAAGTTGTGTTTGACTAGTAGTTCGCAGGTTGCTACTTGCGTTCCGCCAGTGGGTTGCAGTTCATGTTTTAACTCCCAATTTTTGCAAGGTACACTGGCTGAAACCAATGCCACACCGGTGCTTTGCGGCCTTCTACCAGCGTTTCTCTACTTTAAGCACTAGTTCTTCCTTTTTTCTACTTGAATTTTTGCCTTTTTCTTGCATTTGGGCGGCATTTTGTGTTTGAGAACATGTGTTACGCAGGCCTCATGCTGCCAATGCCCTGTTTTTCTCTCAACTCATTCTTCATCCAATCAATCCTACAAAACAAAATAAAAAAAACATCAAAGCATCAAACATAAAAAACACTTGGGTGTTATACCTCAGGAACTCAAAGATCAGACCCGAGAGTTGAAATGGGGAAAAGATGGATGGGTGCTCCAGTTGTAGGAAAAGTCGTTGGACGACTCGTGAGAAGACCCCATGAGTCGTCAGGTGCTTTGTGGGGAGGCCTGGAGGAAATGAAGGGTAGAGGTCCCCACGAGCGTGGGAATAACTCGTGGTCGGCCACCACGAGTCGTCAAGTTAGCCGTGGGGTGAGCTGGAGAAATAAATAGAAGAATCGACCAGTGAACCCTATTCCCTAGAACTACGCGTCCATATAGGTTGAGACTTTATATCATTGGGACCTCCCTAGAGAGCTATCCCCAACCCAATTAGCCCTTCAACTTGATATCGATATCATGGTAGCGTCCTTAGCCTTGGCAAGGTTTTGGATGGCTCTGCCCACTTGAGTGTGATATACGGGACCACGTAAGCTCTATCACGGTATGTCAGTTAATTGACGAGTCTCCCACTGTTCGGCTGTCTGGATGACTACACGCAAGTGCACGTGGTCGAACAAGTAGTAAGTGGCTCAAGTAAGCCAAGTATCGATCCCACAGGGACTGGA
>JACEIK010012301.1:1414-15848 GCA_018107945.1 Datura stramonium | reverse complement strand
AACATTCGACAGCACACAACAGCTTCCAAATGATAATTACAATACGAAACATACTCACAAAAAGCACAGGGTCACAATAATTTTTTTCAAGAACAACAACAGAACATGACTATACACACAAATCAAGACAAAAACCAGCACCACCTAACATCAAGATTGTCATCACGAGGCACTTAACGACCCGTTACTAGAGACCACGACTCGTGGTCACCTTCCGTGACTCTCACTGCTGAAACATTACCTGGGTTTAACCACGGGTGACACCATAAATTGTGGTGTTACGGATGAGTCATGGTGACAACCCGTTAAGTGCGCTGCCCATTCTTCCTCTTCCTTCAACCATCCTTGACCTTGGGTAATGTAACTAATCGTGGGGCTGACCCCGACTTTTGGTCACACCAATGGTCACCCCAAACCTAAAATTTCAAACTATATTTAACTCCGAGGAACTCTATTTAAATTGTTCTGGTGGATTCTTTCCAATCTACTTCCTTTATGATTTCGTTTGAAATCATATAAAGACAATTCCTATTTGATATAGTTATTTGTGCAAGTATTTTACGGTTAAGAAGCAACTATTTTTTGTACAGATCGTGTATTAATCTTCTATAACTATAGGATACTCCCATTTCGCGAATTACTGCATTTATCCGAGTGATCCACAAATGATGAAAATCTCTCTTTTTCCTATCCCTATCCCAAAATGAAGGGGACTAAGCAGGAACAAAAGGGATCTACTGAAGAAGATCCTTATCCTTATCCATTCCTTTTTTTCGAAAGAAGGGTGGCATCTGGATAAATCGATGAAATGGAAGAAATCTGAGTGAATGGAAAGGATAAAATAAAGGATAAATTCCGCTCTCACCTTACATAATTAGGATATAACAATATTAATACTAATAATAGTCCAATTTATTATTATGAGGATTCTTATCTAAATAATAATAACACAGGGAATCCAGAAATTTAAAATTGCAACTGCTTGAGAGAAAAAATGAAAATAAAAAATTCTTCTGGTTTCAAAAACATCTTGCGAGTCTTCTTTTCTATTACAATTGAAAAGAAGACTTCCATCTCCATGTTTAACTCTAGACAACTCAAGATTCATGAAAAGAACTATCCAACTCATGAACTTGAGTTGGCATCAGTGGTGTTTGCATTGAAAATATAGAGGCATTACCTTTACGGGGCTCTCGTGGATGTTTTAACTGATCACAAGAGCCTTTAGTATGTGCTCAGTCAGAAAGATTTAAATCTTCATCAGAGAAGACGATTGGAGCTATTTAAGGACTAAGACATGAGTGTGCTGTACCTCCTGGGCAAAGCCAATGTGGGGGATGATGTCATAAGAAGGATGTCTATAGGGAGCATGGCTCATGTTGAGGAGAGAAAAAAGGAACTGCCAAAGGATATTCACAGGTTAGCTCGGTTAGTAGTGCAGTTAGTTGATATAGCTGAGGGCGGAGTAGGGGTGCAGAGTGGATCAGATTCCTCATTGGTAGTTGAAGTTGAGTCAAGGTAGGATGAAGATTCCATACTGCTTAAGCTGAAGGAGGCGGTTCTCAGAAAACAAGTGGAGGCTTTCTCCGAAGGCGGAGATGGTGTACTCATTACCATGGTAGACTATGTGTGTTTGATGTAGGTGACCGAAGATAGCAGATCCTAGTAGAAGCACATAGTTCTAGATATTCTATACACCCAGAAGCTACTAAGATGTATCGTGATCTACGGGATATTTACTAGAGGAACAACATGAAAAGAGACAGAAGAATTTATGGCTAAGTGCCCGAACTGCTAGCAAGTTAAGGTGGAGCATCAAAGACCGAGAGGTATGACTCAAGATATCAGAATACCCATGTGGAAATGGGTTGAAGTTAATATGGATTTTATTACCGGTATACCTCGTACTCGTCGACACTATGACTCAATTTGAATGATTGTAGACCGAATGACCAAGTCAGCACATTTTCTCCCAGTCAAAACAACAGACTCGACTGAGGATTATTTTAGGCTATATATCCGAGAGATTTTCAGACTGCATGGGGTGCCGTTGTCCATTAGTTTAGATAGAGGTACCCAATTCACCTCGCATTTCTGGAAGTCATTTCATAAAGGACTCGGTACCTAGGTCAAGCTCAACATATCTTTTCACCCGTAGACAGATGGTCAAGATGAGAGGACTATCAAGACCTTGTAAGATATGCTGAGAGCATGTGTGATCAATTTCAAGGGGAGTTGGGATGATCACCTACCTCTTATTGAGTTTGTGTACAACAACAGCTAACACTCCAGTATCCAGATGGCCCCATTTGAGGCATTATATGGTAGGAGATGTAGGTCTCCTATTGGGTGGTTTGAGGTTGGTGAAGCTACCCTGATAGGGCTAGGCTCATTTCATGAGGCTATGCAGAAGGTGCAACTTATCAGGGAGAGATTGAAAACAGCGCAAAGACGTCAGAAATTCTATGCTGATGCAAGGAGAAGAGAGTTAGATTTTGTAGTGGATTATTGAGTTTCTCTAAAAATTTCACCCATGAAAAGGGTGAAGTTGGGAAAGAAAGGAACTCAGTCCAAGATATGAGGGACCCTACAGAATTCTGAATTGAATTTGCAGTGTGGCTTATGAGTTAAAACTACCTCCAGAGTTAGCATCTATGAACCCAGTCTTCCATGTGTCACTATTGAAGAAGTGTATCGGTGATCCAACTTCAGTTGTACCACTAGATAATTTGGGAATAAAAGATAGTCTCTCTTACGAAGAGATCCCAGTTCAGATCCTTGACCGACAGGTTCGTAAGTTGAGAAACAAGGAAGTTGCTTCGGTAAAAGTCTTGTAGAGGAACTAGCTAGTTGAGAAAGCCACATGGTAAGCAGAAGCAGACATGATGGCCAGATACCCTCACTTATTCCCTTCCAGTTCAGTTCCAACATCAGGTACTAAATCCCTCCTAAGTGCTCTGTTCAGTTCCGTACTCATTTGCTCTATTCAGATTTTCCATGTACATTTTGGTTGTACCAACTCTGTTAGCATGGTTAAGTTAGTTCATAGTCAGTTACTCCTTCAGAAACCAGCTCATAGTCTTAGTCTGGAAATTGCAGCTCTTTTCCTAGTTTTTCGGTAGTTTTAGCCTTCATTCGAGGACGAATGATCCCAAGGGGGAGATATTGTAACACCCCAAAACTTTCCTAGACTAGACTCAGACCTTGCAAGAAAAATCTAGAAGACAACTAGAAAAGTTTCCTCAGGATGACTGATACAACAAGTAGTGATCAGCTCCAATGACTTCCTTCGGGAACCAATGGGACAAGGAACGACCCGTTGTGAGAAACAATGAGTTGTCCTATCAGTCATTTGTCCCTACCTTAGAAGTCCCCTTCTAGGACCCCATGACTCAACCAATGACTCGTCGTGTGTTACAACGACTTGTGGTATGAGTCGTTGGTTGACAACCCAAAAAACAACCTTCAGTGATGACAAATGGAAACAACGACCTGTTATATCCCAAAAAGAGCTGTTGTGACCACCCCTGGGGTCAAGTTAAGTAACCCTTAGACTTTTTCCAGTGAAGGTAACGACTGGACACAACGACCCGTTGGGTCCACCAACGAGTCATTGTGTTTCCTATCGTCGAGCCTTCTAGTATTCTCGTCCAGTGACAACGGGAGGAACCAATGACATGTTGATTCATCCAATGAGTCATGGTATCTCCTATTTCCAAATTCAACGAACCAAGAAATGAGGTAGTAGGACTAAGGACTAGTCCCAATGAGTCGTGTTCTCAACCAATGACTCATTGAGTGACCCGTTGGTCCCCTGTCGGGCAGTTTTCCAAATGTTATTCCAGGGATATTTTGTAATTTCTCACCTATTTATTCCCTAAAATACATCGTTTTAAGCATATTTTCAATGAATAGAGAGGTTAAATTATTCTCCTCCCTCATTTACCACTTAGACTTTTAGAAAACATTCGTAGAACCTAGGCAATTCCTCTCAAGCAGGAAGTAGGGCTCTTTGTCACTTACAGATATTCAATATTTCTTCTCCAAGGATTTCTTATCCATGTATGTGGGAATTCAACAAGGGAATTGTTCTTCCTTTGTGTCCCCAAAACCATTATGTATTCCTTCTATTAGTTACAGCCCTGTGGATTCAAAATATAGAAAGTTTTCAGAAAAATTTCTTTAAGATTTCAAGTGGATTATTATTTAAGATATTAACTGCTTATTTACTCCGTTTTTGTAGAAATTTTGTGAAACTAGTATCTAGTGGAATGATTCATCCCTAGTTTCTCAGTTTAGTAAAGATTAGAATCTTGCAGGTTCGACTAGTTTTCCCTGCAGCTTGATTCTATCAGTTTTGGAATTCCCATATTGTTAGTATATGTTGAAATCACAGTTAGATGCATGTTAGTCCAGTCTCAGACAGATTATTAGCATACTTAGTATTGTTTAGAAATGTCAGTTAATTAGTTTGACTACAGTAATTTCTTGAGGTGTCAGTGGTGCCTCCCAATTATCAGTAATAGACTCAAATATCATATTTTAGTGGTTCTTTAGACAGATATGACACTTCTATATAAGAAGCTTTGACCAGTCTTAGAACCCCCAGCGTCAAATTTCAGTTTGTTCTTTAGACGGTTACGACGCTTCGAGATTAGTAGCTCTGGCTAGTCTTAGAACACCAGTTACAGAATCCGATCAGATAAGACCTTTAGGATACTTCCAGAGAGGTATTCTTGACTTAGTATTGTGCCCCAGTTTCGAGCTATCATCTTAGTAGTCAGTCTAGGACTATCCAGTGGGAGTAGGACTAAGCATTGAGCGGACCGGGGTTCCAGCGCACCCAGGTTCCCAGAACTACATTGCCATCATAGGTTATTTTTATTGGCCTTATGGCCCCAGACTTATGATCACCCAGTTCATGCCTTTATACCCTTGCACGGTATATTGGGTCTTACCAATGGGGTGTATATATTAGACTCTACGTCTAGCTCACGTAGTTATATGTCGGATATAGACTCTTCCACTAGTCAGTTCAGTCTCAGATTAACTCAGTTCATAACAGTTTCAGATTACTCAGTTTAGTAATGTTCAGATTTAGTATCCCAGATTTAAGGCATGTCTTTTACCATCATACAAGGTCATTTTGACCATTTCAGCATATTTCAGTTTCAGCATTTCTGTTGGTCATTGAATGTCATTACAGTTCAGTTATTTATTCTATGTGTTATATTTTCTCCTACTTAATCAGTACATTCAAAGTACTGACACATACCTTCTATGTTGTATCGTATTTTGATACAGCCGTAGGTTCTCAGTCTCAACACCATTAGCAGATCTTCTCCAGGAGTTATCAGCTACATCAGTGGTGAGTCTTCGTCTTTTGAGGATGATGTTATTTTCTTTAGTTATTTTCATTCAGTAGACTTTAGAGTTAACTGGGGGTTTGTCCCAGCGACTCATCAGCTATAGATGGCTTTCAGACACAGTTTCAGACTTTTAGTTTTGTTTTCATATGTATAAAATTTTATTATTCAGTTTTCCTCAAATGATTTATTTATTTAAGCTTCCGCTAAGATTATCAGGTTACCAATGTTATGATAGACCATGGGTTGGATTGGGGTTACTTGTGATTCCAAATATCGTGTCTTGTCCAGGGTATAGACTCGGGTCGTGACACACGACAAGGGTGCTTTCTCTACTTCGGCTCACTAAGTATGCAACTTCTACCATTTTATTTCTGCCAACTGATGTTGGGCATATTTTCATACCCATTTTTTATATTTTTACCCATATTTGATCATGTTTTGAGTTCATAATCATTAATTTATGCTTAAATTCATGTGTGTGCATGTTTTATGCACTAACAAATGATTTGAGTTGATTTGAGCAGGAAACTATGCAAAATGGGCTCAAAATGATGCAACGACTGAAGATTTGAGTAGCTAAAGAGTTTGGTGCTTTGGATGGCACCCCGCACCATGTCCCAAACTTCAGAGAACAACGACTTCATTCTGGTGTTATGGATGATGTGGCACGCTAGCCCTTAAACTTCAGAGAATTTCACTTCACAAATTTGGTGAGATAAGTGGAGTCCCATGCCATTGGTGTCCAAGACTTATAGAAATTTAACAAACACCTTGGTGAGATGAAGGGGGCGGAACGCCAGACCCTATCTGGAGCTGTAATTGCTGGAAATTTGAGCTATGTCTTGGGCGAGATAAGAGGGGTAGCAACAAAGTCATTATGTGATGAAAAATTCTGATTTTAAAGCCATGTCTTCAAGGGCAGAAAGGTCATTTCAAGGCTCATCTACAAAAATAAGCCTTACGTCATTTGTTACGTAGTTTTGGACTTCTTTGAAGCAGTCTTTACTCATTTTTACTCCGTAGTTCATTCATGAAAGATTGTAAGCTGTTTGGAAGGAAGCCAAGGTTCTACAACTAGGTTTCTCTTTTTTACTTTGTATTTTCTCATGACGATGACTAAGTATTTATTTTTTCACTTTTCTATGAGTGGCTAAACTCATATTCTAGGGTTGTGGCCATGGTGAATGGTTGATTGTTTGACAGACTAAATAAACATAGTTTTGATTTTTCTTTTATGGTTTTTTATATTTATTTATGCTAATTTATTATTTATAAGATTGATCACATTGTAAGTAATCTATTGGCTTTCGGTTGAACTTGGGAAAGGAATCGAAAGGGTTAAAAATAAATATAGAACGGGAATTCAAAGACCCTTAACCCATTAGTGATAGGATAAAAGTTGTTGTTGAGGATAGGGATATACCCTTCAACCTTGTTTAGTTGAAATATAAGTAGGAATAATCGTCATTTCATTGTTCTCCTGCGACCATAGGGATATAGGCGTTAAGGTTCATGAAATAGTTCTTGGATGCTAGGGATAGTGGCAATAAATGGGATAGTAACTTGCAACTAACAATCGTAGGAAGAATCAGGCTAGTTTAATTACGTCTGGAAAACTCAACTTCAAACTAACCAAGTGTCATTTCCGTAGTCTGTCATCATTATCGAAATACAATCAAGCTTGCATTCATTTTAGTTAATTTTTACATTTGAAGTTCTAGTAGTTTAATTTTCCAAACAAATATTATTTTTCTTATTTTGTAGATTATTGAAATCAAAGTAAAACCTTAAAACTATTAAATTGACAAGTCCCTTGGGTAAGATATCTGAACTTAATTTGACAACCACGTGCAGTTGCATGCGCTTGCGCGACATCACCGATACTTTCGGGTACTTTTTTACTCATTGGTTGTTCACTTTAAATCTTAGCCATCATCTCTTTCAGGCTCAACATCTCCATTCTCAGAAACTTGGGACACATTAAAGGGACCTGACAACTTAGTTTTAAGCTTCTCGGGAAATAACCTCAGCCTAGAGTTGAAGAGTAAGACTCGATGTCCCAAGGTAAATTCCCTTTGCCAAATTTTCTGATCAAGGTAGTACTTTATTCGGGCTTTGTATATTTAAGCATTTTCATAGGACCTCATCCTAAACTCTCCCATCTCATTTAGATTCTCCAATTGCCTCTGAATGGCCTTCCCCCAATCAAGGTTCAAAATCTTCAAGGCCCACATGGCCTTATGCTCTAATTCCACCAGTAAGTGGCAAGCTTTGCCAAAGACCAGTTGATATGGGGACATTCAAATTGGTATTTTTTATGTGGTCCGATAGGCTCACATGGTGTCATCATGTTTCCTTGCCTAATCTATTTTACTGACATTGACTGTTTTAGTCAAGATGGACTTAATTTCCCGATTGGACACCTGTTCTTGTCCACTGGTCTGAAGATGATAAGGGGTAGAAACTTTGTGCTTTACGCCATACATTGCTATAAAGGAACAGAACAATTGATTTCAAAAGTGTGATCCTCCATCGCTGATGATATCTCTAAGGGTGCCAAACTGTGAGAAGATATGGTTTATTTAAAGACTGTCACACTCCTCCCCTCATTTTTGGGTAACACCACAACTTCAACAAATTTAGACACATAGTCAACAACCACTAGAATGTAAGTGTTTTCATAATAGCTCACAAACGGCCCCATGAAATCGCTTCCTCATACATCAAACAATCCACTTCTAGGATTTGTATCAAAGGAAGATCATGTTGCCTAGAGATACTTCCTATTCATTGTCATTCATCACACTGTTTAACAAAGTCATGGACCTCATGGTTGAGAGTGGGCCAATAAAATCCACATTATAGAACTTTTGCAGCTACCACTACACTCCCATAATGGCCTCTAACCAGTGATGAATGACATGCCTGTAGGATTGGAATCATGTCAATCTCTAGGATACATCTACGAATTATTCTATTAGCGCAAATATGGAAGATATATGGATAATCTCAATAAAAATTTTGGACATCATGCATAAATTTCTTCTTGTGATGAAAGGTTAATCTTTCAGGAGTGATGTTGCTTGCCAAGTAATTAGAAATATCCGTGAAACAAGGTGTTAAGTCATGGGCTGCAACCAAAATATCCTCTTCATGGAATTCATCATTAATCTCCTCATTTACACCCGACCTACCATCTTCTTTTAGATGAGACTGATTGTTAGTCACTTTATTCTCGCATCCCCTCCGGTCCTTTACTTCAAAATTGAATTCATGGAGTAAAAGGACCCATCTGGTAAGCCTTCGTTTAGCATTTTTTTAATCATCAAGTATATGAGTGAAGCATGGTCCGTGTGCACCACTACCTTTGTCCCTAGAAAATATGCCCAAAAATTTTCAAATACAAACACTACTGCGGCAGCTCTTGTTCTGTCACTGCGTAATTTGCTTGCGCATCATTAGGCCTTTCCTGTCGTAGTAAATGGAGTGAAAAATATTTTCGTTCCTCTATCCAAGAACAACACCTAATGCTACACCGCTAGCATCACACATCAATTCGAAGGGCTTTGACCAGTCTAGTGTTGTGTTGATTGGAGCGATTACAACCTTGTCTTTCAACTAAATGAAAGACCTCATACAAACCTCCTCAAACTGGAATTTTTCAACTTTTTGCAACAACCGAAACAAGGGATGTGCTACCTTGGAGAAGTCTTTGATAAAACGACGGTAAAACATCACATGTCCCAGAAAACTCCAAATTCCCTTCATTGTCTTTGGCGGGGGTAGGTGAGCAGTGGCGTCAAGTTTCCTTTAGTCTACCTCATTCCCTTTGTTGGAGATATTGTATCCTATATCAATACCTTCTTTTACCATAAAGTGACACTTTTCCCAATTAAGCACCAAGTTCATTTCCTCGCATCTTTTCAACACTTCTTCTAAGTGAACCAAACAGTCTTCAAATGAGTTTCCCACAATTGAGAAGTCATCTATGAAGACTTCCATAGTGTCCTCTACCATTTCTGAAAAGATTGACATCATACACCTCTAGAAAGTAGCTGAGGCATTGCGTAGCCCAAAGGGCATCCTCTTAAATGCAAAAGTTCCACAAGGACATGTGAATGTGGTGTTCTCTTGATCTTTTGGGGTAATAGAAATCTTATTGTAGCATGAGTAACCATCTAAGAAATAGTAATACTCTTTCCAACCCAATCGATATAGCATTTGATCGATGAATGGGACTTGAAAGTGATTGTTTTTGGTCCATGAGTTTTACTTGCAATAGTCTATAAACAACCTCCATCTGGTGACTGGAGGTGTTGCTATTAATTCATCCATCTCATTTGGTACCACTCTGATTCCCACTTTCTTAGGCACACATTGGACTGGGTTTACCCAACTATTATCAGCTATTGTGTATATAACTACTGCATCTAACCATTTGATGATCTCTTTCCTGACTACCTCTTGCATTGTTGGGTTTAAATTCCTTTGATGCTTAATTGAAGGGCTATAATCTTCATGAAGGTTGATCTTATGAGTGAAAATATCCAATGGTATACCAATGATATTGGCTATAGACCACTCTATTGTTCGGATATGCTTTTTCAAGACTGCCAAAAGTGCTTCCGCACGTTGTTTATTGAGCTTAGCTGAGATGATCACCGGGTGTGTCTCATTTGCCCCCAGATATGCATACTTTAAATGGGCAGGTAAAGTTTTGAGCTCTAAGAAATGTGGGAAAATGATGGATGGTTGTGATGGTGGAGTAGTCCGATTCTTGAGGTCAAGATCAAGTTTCTTTGGTTGAAAGGAGTAGGTTCCCAACTCTTTGCTAACATGCCACACCTCTTCCAACCCTTCATCATTTAAGAGAATGCATTCAAACATTTATTTCAAAATTTCTTCTTCCACTCCCCCTTCTATGTCTTCATCATTCGCATTGTTTGGGAGTGGTGGGGCATCTTTTTTATTCATCTCCTTTTGGGTTTTCATTTGATATGCTAACAATTTCATTCTATCTTCTAGCTGTCTAATGGACACTTAATGGTCCTTCACCTTTAGAGAAAGCTCTAAGAGATCACTTTGCAGCTTCTGAATTCCTGAATCAGTTGAAACAACTCGCTCAAGAACAACTTCTAGAATTTTCTTGATATGGGATGAGGAGGGCTCTTCACTCTCCTGACTACTTGTTTCAGCTGTACAGTCAAAGTTCCGACCTTGATTTTCATTATAAGATTACCAATAGGCCTGGTTAGCTTGTTGATGCCTCACATGAAACTCATCATACAATTTGCTAACTACTCAATTTGCTTCATTACTACCATCCACATGACGTATTTTCTCTCCTCTCTTCTCCACATTTCATCCATCAATCGAAGAGATTCATAGTAAGACTAAAAAGGGCTCATCTTGCTAGCAATATCAACAATGTGAAACAAAGCACAAGAAGCTAAATTAATTCAACTCAACAATCAACTAGGGGCTATCTAATTCTATTCCCTAGCAACAACGTCAAAATTAATGACGTTCAAATCCACTCCTCACAAGGAGAAAGTATAAACGATCTTCTCAATATAAATACCCAACTAAGAGTCAGGGTCGAATCCACAGGGAAAAGCGATTGGATGACACAAAAGTTGTCTATTGAATTGAACTAAATTGCATCATTGCATTAAAAATGGAAAAATAAGTGTTGGGGGAAAGTGAGATCACAATTTGAATTAAAATAACCTACCAATTAAAACAAGGCAACCAAATTGAATGACCAAGTATGAGAAAGGGCCATGGGTGTACTATTGATGGGGCGTTGATTGGATTGAAAGTAACTTGAAAATCGTATTATTACTAACAAGCATAAATAACCGTGGATAAAGTGATACCCGATACTTTTCAACCACTTGGGTGCCTTTTTCCTTGAGTTTTCTCAAACCCCCAGGTCTAAATTAAATCATCCAATATGGCTTTGGTATGAATTGAACTATCTCTAGCCTCAACTTTTTAATGGGTGTAGGAGAATAGGTTTTGGCTATCTCTAGCCCAACCACACATAATCAAAACTCAACCACACATAATCAAAACTCAAATACTCACTATTGTTTTTTCACCCATATTATATTCCCATTTTCAAGAAAAAATAGAATATGTAAACATAACCGACATTTGAAACTATGAATAATTCAATTATAACTTGGAGAAAACAACATAATTAATATGAGACATTATAGGATCAGTCTAGCAATACCCGATCCAATTTATCCCGAGTCATGCACACACCCATAACAAAATTTAGCTACCTATAGATGCATAATACAAAAGCATATTGACAAATAAATTCATAAAATTAATATTAAGAGTAAATAGCAAGCTCAGATATGTCTTCCATGGAGGTTTGTACCTTGAGGAGAAAGAACAAGAAGGTGAAGAAAATCTATCTTCTATTCTTTTTCTCTAGAAAATTAAAAGCTATTCAATACAACATAATATTTTGATGCGTCTGGAATGGAATGTTTCGTACTTTTTTAAAGAATGTACAAAAGTAGGTTTAAAAAATGCTCCTCAAATCCCATGTTGGATGATTGTGCCCTTCTAACAATGGCCTCACTTGCAAGACACCGGCGTTTCATCAGTACCCAACCGTGAGATGCCGCTCCAATGCAGCTGGGGGCCAATGACTCCTTCTATGGTTCGGCGTTGGCACTAGTACTTTGCTAGTGTTGGTCCATGTTCCATCGGTGCACCTTCCACTTCAACACAGTGGGATCCTGCATTTGGCCGACGTTTTTCTAGTCCCATCTACTGGAATGTCGGTTCTCTTCTTTAGCGCTATGCTTTAGTCCAATTTCTTAATTTCTCTCTTTAAGTTAAATGACTGTATAAACAAAATAGAAAGAGCATAAAATCCTCCTAAATGACTTGAAAATCAAGCAAAAGCTCATGTTTAAAAGACTAATGAGTTGGTAAATTACTAACTCATCTAGCCCCAGTATTGACTCTACCAGAGGGAATGAATGGTTTCATTGTGTATTATGATACCTCTAAGATTGGTATTGGTTGTGTGTTGATGCAGCATGGTAAGGTCATTGCGTATTCCTGTAGACAGCTTAAGACTCACGAGAAGAATTACCTGAAACATAACTTAGAGTTGGCAGTGGTGGTGTTTGCATTGAATATTTTGAGACACAAAATGTATGGGGTTCATGTGGATATGTTCATGAAATAAGAGCTTGAGTGTGTGTTCACTCAGAAGGACCTAAATTTGCAATAGAGGAGGTGGTTAGAGTTTCTCAAGGACTATGAGATGAGTGTCCTTTATTATTCGGGAAAGGCCAATGTAGTGGCAGGTGCCCTTAGTAGGATGTATATGGAGAGTTTGTCTCATGTTGAGGATTGAAGAAAGGAGTTTGTGAAGGATGTGCATCGTCCTACACATTTAGCTGTTCTCCTTATTGACTCGACAGATGGTGGTGTCGTTATTCAGAATATGTTAGAATCTTTATTGGTGACCGAAGTCAAGGCTAGGAAAGATGACGATCCTATCTTGATAAAGCTAAAGGAAGTTGTCTAGAATCAGAAGGTGGAGGTTTTCTCCCTAGAGGGAAGATGGTGTACTTCGATATCAGGGTCAATTGCGCATGCCAACTACTACTGATTTGAGAGAGCGGATATTAGGAGAGGCTCACAACTATAATTATTCTATCCATCCAGGTGATATCAAGATGTGCTATTACCTATAGGAAGTTTATTAGTGGAATGATATGAAGAAGGAGATAGAGGAGTTAATAGCTAAGTGTTTTAATTACTAGTATGTGAAGGTCGAGCATCAGAGACCTAGGGTTGTACTTCAGGACATTAATATCCATACTTGGAAGTGGAAAGAGATCTGTATGGAATTCATCACAGGGTTGCCTCATTCGCACCGACAGTACGACTTTATTTGGGTGGTTTTAGACAGGTTGACCAAAGTAGCACATTTCCTACCGGTGAAAACTACCGATTCAGCTGAGGATTATGATAGATTATACATTCAGGAGTTAGTTCAGTTTCATGGAGTTTCCTTTCCCATCATCTCAGATAGAGCTATCAGTTTGCCTCACAGTTTTGGAGATCATTTCAGAAGGGACTTGGTTCTCAGGTCATGCTTAGCATGACCTTTCACCCGCAGACAGATGGTTAGGCTGAGCAGACCATTTAGAATCATGAGGACATGTTACGAGCGTGTGTGACTGACTTCAATGGTAGTTAGGATTATCACTTGCCTCTCATCGAGTTATCTTAGAATCAAAAATATGGTCGAAGTTGTAGCTCACCTATCAGATGGTTGGAAGTAGCAGAGGCTGTGTTGATAGGGCCAGATTCAGTTCATGAGGAAATGGAGAAAGTCAAGCTTATTAGGAAATGGCTGAAAATAGCTAAGAGTCGTTATAAATCTTATGCGGAAGTCAAATGGAGTGAGCTGGAGTTTGAAGCTGATGATTGGATGTTTCTGAAGGTGTCTCCCATGAAGGGAATGATGAGGTTTGGAAAGATATGGAAGCTTAGTCCCTGATATGTTGGTACTTATAGGATTTTAAGGCGAGTTGGAAAAGTGGCATATGAGTTGGAGCTACCAGCAGAGTTAGCCTTGTTACATCCAGTTTTTCATGTATCTTTATTGAAGAAGTGCATTAGTAACCTGGGCTTAGTCGTCCCAGTGGAGAGCATAGGTGTGAAGGATAGCCTTAACATTGTTGAGGTTCTGGTTGATATCCTTGATCATCAGGTTTGGAAGTTGAGAAATATGGAAGTAGCTTTATGTCACGCCCTACCTTGGGGGGTATGACTGGCACCTGGTGCCCTAGAAGGACCTGGACTATTGACTGGTGGGCCGAGGCACATCTGGTGCCTGGCTAGCTCTATCTCAGGTTCCTAGAAACAAAGGGCTATATAACGGCCGTAAACTCAGCCTCCGGCCATCTGGGCCTACCTGTACCTGTAATAACAGCTAACCAGAAACATACTCATAATCAGGAACCTATGCGGGCCGACAAGGCCACCATGCTGACTAGTCATCTGAAACTTAAACACAA
>JACEIK010012297.1:20352-31503 GCA_018107945.1 Datura stramonium | reverse complement strand
AACATAACTTGTTAATTCATGATAATTTAAAGAGTAAAAACACCACCTCCTTTTGTACTCAACTCTCACCAATATGGAGGTAGAACTTCACCTACTTACTGCCAAAAAATACAGCATCTTGGCAGCCAAAAATACAGCATCTTGGCAGCCAAAAACGCAGCAACTCGACGATTAGAAGCTCACGACATAAGAAACCCTTTCAAAGCTTGGACTATAAGGAAATTTGACCTATCCATAAAATTTATTACTTGGAATTTGTTTACACCATTGGATAGAGCTATTAATTCTGTGAATTTTGAAATTTTTTTTAGGTGAAACGGAGTAGAAATGAGTTTTTTAGCTCAAAATTACTTCATATAGGAAGGTTGGGAGGTGCCCGCGTGCGGCGCACATGCAACGTGCCCTCTCTCGCACGCGCGCGCCTGCTGCCTTTCTGTCTCGGCGCCCGCACGCATGGGCGCTTTTCCAGCCAACAGTGCTGTCTTCAAACGAGCATAACATTTTACTCCAAACTCCGATTAACGAGCGGTTTTTTTCACTGTAAATTAGACTCAAAATATCTTTCATTTGATAGGCTATAGGACCTCTGAATCATTATATATTTGGAGATATGTCCATTTAAAGTTTACCCTTATTTACAAACTTCATGTACTCTTCGCTTTTCCCTTTGCACATGTTTCCCTCCTCACCTACGGACAACATACGACCCATAATTCCCTTAATATGACATATAACCATCAAATAATCATCAAAAAAAATCCGGGGTGTAACAGGGATACTGAGATCCTGAAGCACACCTCCTGTCTTTGATGCTCAACCTTCACTTGCTGATAGTTTGGACACTTAGCTACAAATTCTACGATGTCTTCTTCATGCCATTCCAGTAATAGACTTCCATAGGTCACGGTACATCTTTGAGGCACCTTAATGTATCAAATACCTGAAACTGTGAGCCTCATGCAACATCCGATTTCTCAAGTTATCAATGTCTGAGACGCACAAGTGACCATGATATCGAAGCACACTATTTCCCCTTTTGGAAAAGACCTCTACCTTCTGATTCTTGAAGGCTTCCTTTAATTTTACCATAATGGGGTCCTCATCTTGTCTAGCTTTCACATCAATCACCAAGGATGATTCTGACCCGTTTTGGACTATAACACTGCCATCGATCGAGCCTACCAAATGGACTCCCAACCTTGCAAGTCTATGCACATCCTTCACCCGCTCCTTCCTCCCCTAATACACATAGGACACACTCTCCATATAGAGTCTACTAAGTGTATCTGCTACTACATTGTCCTTTCCCCGATGGTAAAGGACACTCATATCATAATCCTTGAGTAGCTCCAACCACTTTCTTTTGCATAGATTTAGATCCTTCTGGGTAAACACATATTATATGCTTTTGTGGTCCATAAAAATATCTACATGGACCCATATCACGACCCGAGTATAGGCCAGGATCGATACACGGGACAAGGAGCCCTTATTATCTTGGGCATAATTATGTGCCCAGTGCTATTTTATAACTTAGTTTTAGCCATGTTTGTGAATTTAATTAATTACATTCTCATGTGATTTTTAATATTTTTGTGCATGAACTAACCAACATGATTAGTATTTGTTTTGTAGGTGTAAAATGCCTAGGAGGGACTAATTATGATGATTAAAGTTTAAGGAGGAAGCTCGGAACAAAGTGCAAAAGCAGCAATGGGACAATGCAAAGGGAAGGCTGGCCGCGCTAGCCAGCAGTTAGTATATGCAGTGGTCTGGATGGCCATTGGAATGGTTGTCCAAATTCGTATTCCCCTCCCCAAGCCCCTACTATGATCCTTATGTTGTTTTTGATGAGTACAAGAATGATGAAAAGGAGGACTTGGAACACCAAGCTTAGATAGAAAACATGTTAAAACAGGTCCTTGAGTAGACAGAAGTGATGAGGGATAAGATGGAAGTAATGAGGTTTCATACTAAGGAAAATGGCGAGGCCCTAGAATTGATAAGTGCCAAGTTCATGGAGTTGATGCATGAGGCGGAAGCTTGCATTGATTATCAAGTAACGGTCTTAGACATTACTCAAGAGGAACTTCAAGGAGAAGATAAGAGTGAGTTCTTTGAACAATCTCAATAGTTAGAAGCTCCTGAGAGTGTCCGTGATGGTCTCACACCTATGGCCAATCTAGTTAAGAAAGGAGAGATAGAGTTCCAATCATTTAACATTCTTGTGGAGTCAGATGTTGATGTGGAGAAGGTGTACCCAAGTAAGGAGGTCAAGCACCATGCAGTTTTAGAGTTGAGGTGTATTGTACCCCACTCGAAGCATTTCTCGGCACTAAGTTTGGTTGACAACCTACAAATAGAGTCTTTCAAGCTTGTAGAGAAAGGTCTAGAGGAGGAACAAGCCCCGCATATTCTGAAATTTGTTGATTCTGAGAGACAAAATGACTTTACTTATGCAAGGGCCAATAAGTGCCAGAGGTGACATCTACTGCTTGGTCCTTTCATTTTTTCACCACCACCCCTGGAGCATAAGAGGAAACTGGAAAAGAAATTAGGGGTGAGATTCATATCCTCAAAGTGGAGAAAAAAGTGGTGAAACTTGGTGCGTCGTGTCGCTATGTAAAATAAGGCGCTTCTTGGGAGGCAACCCAAGAGTACCACAGGTACACTTTCTTTTCAGTTTGTTCGTAATTTTTTTTTATTTTTCACTCATTGTTGTTTTTGGTTGTTAAGCATAGATTCAGGGGAAGTTTGGGTACCCATGAAAGTGAAAGCTAAGGAGGATGACAAAAAGATGAGTGTGGGATCAATGACCCATGTGTTCAAAAATGGAGAAAAACATGATGTTTGCTAGGCCTAGAGGTCTCAGGAAGTATCTCTCACCCTCGTTTTAATTGTAATTGATTCTTTGGAGACATAGCATAATTCAAGTGTGACATGAGGGAAATTTTAAAAATTTTGTGCTTAGTGAATTTGGGTGAAGTTGGTGCTTGGTATAATATTGTATGATTAAAAAGTTTGAGTTGAGCATGTTTCACCCACCCTTTGGCTTTTCTTTTCGATTTTTTTATGAAGGGGGCACTTTGAACCGAGAAATAAAATTTTTCTTTGGCTGTATATAATAGTGTTAGTCTTAGTTAGGGACTTTTCCCGATGATGGATGGATGACGACCATCTTGAGGGAAAATTAGTCAATAGGTTTTTGTTGTGAACCCTTAGCTGATTGACAATTTAATGTTCTTGTTATGTGTTGTACATGATTGTGAGATGCAAGTGTTGTAAATGTTGAAACAAGTTTAACAATTTTATAAATCTGTTTAAGACACCTAGGCTCTTGAATATGACTCTATGTGCTTAAAGCTTAATTCTGAATTCTTGGGATTAGCTTAGTTAAGAGTCTACTAAATTTGTCTTGAATTGAGCATGTGCTATGAGTGTAAGGCTTTTTGAATATTCTATGCTATTGTGTAAGTCTAGAACTTGCCTGGTGTGTATATAAAAAAATTAGGGATGTGAATTGTATGAGATGATTTAGACATTTCTTTGACTAAGCCTAAATTTTATTCATCACCTTACCTACTTTAATATATGATCCTAGTTAGCCCCGTTGAGCCTTTAGCCTATTCTTTGCTATCCACAAAATGAACTTAATCCTTTCTTTTCAATAGCTTTGAATTTGATCCAAAACTCCTAAGTGCTTAAGTGAAAATGCAAAAGAACATAAGGAGTGAGAAATTGGAAGAAGAAGGAAAATAGTGGTTGTGGGAGGTGAAAGAAAGACTAGAGGTGCACTTGTTTAAAAATGCATAGGTGTTGTTAGGTAGTAAAAGAAGAAAACATTGGAAAATTTTGATTAAGTATTCCTTACCAATAGCTTAAGTGTGCCTAAGGAAATGGGGAAACAAAAAGGAAATTGGGAGTTGGGAAAGAATAAAGGTGAAGTAAGAGAAGAGATGTCCGTAATGAAAGTGTGAGGTATTAAAAGCACTTAGGGAAGATAATCACTATTACTGTCCATAATAGTACCTACCCGTCCCTTAGCCTACATTACAACCCACTAAGTCCTACTTGATCTTACTTTCAAACATTCCAAATTAGTGGAGTAAAACACTAAAGGCAATCTTATGGGTCAATACATATTGCATGTGAATTCTTTGTGAAAGTGAGCTTATTTATTATTCATATACCCATACATGTTATAATTTATAAACTTGTGAGTGAAAAAAAATGGGTAACTCTCTTGTTGTGAGAGCACATGTTTGATGAGGATAGAATTTATGTCGAATTTCTTAATTGATTGATTTGCATGAATTTGTTGAGTTTAAGAGTTGATTCTTGAGGCTAGGAAGTTTTAACTTAGTTATAAGGGGTTTTAATGGTGATATATTGCATGCTCTATTTCAAACTTGATATCTGAAACTATTGGTTTAGTCGTAGATTAGATCATCTTGCTTCAATTAGTAATGTGTGAGTTCTTCGTGTGCATGAGGTATAATAGAGTTGTTCGAGGACGAACAAGGCTTTAAGTGTGGGGTAGTGATCTTGGGCATAATTACGTGCCCAAGTGCTATTTTATAACTTAGTTTTAGCGATGTTTGTGAATTTAATTAGTTACATTCTCATGTGATTTTTAATATTTTTGTGCATGAACTAACCAACATGATTAGTCTTTGTTTTGTAGGTGTAAAATGCCTAGGAGGAACTTAATATGATTAAAGTTCAAGGAGGAAGCTCGGAACAAAGTGCAAAAGAAGGTGCCAGGACAATGCAAAGGGCAGGCTGGTCGTGCCAGGCAGTGTGCCACACTACGCGTGCGCCGCGCCTAGCGCCGTGCCACGCCCCATGCCATGCGTGCGTGAGAACCTGCCTGTCCAGTGATGCTGCATGAACAAGCTATGCCACGGTGCGTGAGAGGTGCGATGGCCTCCGTGCCACGCCAGGCGATGCGCATAAGCCTCGCACAATACATGCCAAGGCCGAAGTTCAAGTAAGCATGCGAGATGTCATCATGTCACGGAGGCAACCTTCCGCGATGGGCAGCGTGACACGGAGGGAGTTCATGGCCGGTAAAAATATGTAATTTTTCACTTAGTATAAATAGGACCCTTAGCTTCTAAAATCATTATCATGTAAATATTTTGGGAAAGCAGAGAGAAGCGAAGGGAGAGGCGAGGACTACACCTAGAGTTCAAGGTTTTTTCATCTCTTTTAATCATTCTTGTAAGTGCTTCACTTTCAAACATGATTTCAAGTGCTTGTATGAAAACATGAGTGGCTAAAACCCTTCCTCTAGGGTTGAGGCCACATGACATGAATGTAATAGCTTGATTTTCATATTAGATTCGAGTTTTGTTGTTGTTTTCTCTTACATTCATATTGATTGTCATTTTTATGCTTGATCACCATGAAAACAAACTTGTTTAACTTAGGCAAAACCACGAAAGAGCAAACCTAGGTTAGAACGAATGAATGTTGGGAGCAAGTTCTTGTATTTACGATGGGATTCTTTGTTAGGATAGAAATTATACCTAATTTGCCTTGCTTGGTAATAAAATGGGATGATAGCTAGACACCGACTTAGATTGTCACATCACCGCTCATAGAAGTAGTTGTGAAGCTGTCACATCATCGCTCGTAGAAGTTGTTGTGAAGCTAAGTTAGGTTAAATAATTTTAGGTACAAAAGTCCATAATCAAAGGCATAAACCCCATAAACCACTTCCATAGTGCTGAATTGCTCACGAATTAGGAGGTCACATCCCCGCTCAATGATGTAGTTCTGAGACTAGTTTGTTGTGTTTAGAGGCTTGAAAGACCATGAACACTGCATTTCAACTCTGTGAGACAAAAAATGAATTTTAAATACTTGAACCAATTTGAATTGTAGCATTGCATGATTTTCAGGCCTTAACTCTAGTTGCTTCTTACTATTGTATCCCAATTATTTTGTGATCACCCTAGATTTAATTACAATTATCCAAAATCTGTTAAATCAACACTTGTGAATGTTAAATTAACACTTGAACTTGAATATTCGTTGAATCAGTCCAGTCCTTGTGGATTCGCCATCCGGCTCTTAAAAGGGCCACTGTATTACTTGTACGACTGTGCACGCACGGGCACAACACTCAAGAGACTCCAAGTCGACCTATGGCATAAACATACATCTAGCTCAATCAAGTAAAGCGGAAGACTTAACATAAATAACATGGCGGAAAGTCAAAGATAACATGACAATATGAATATACAACCCAAGTATGAAGCTGAATACAATCTATTGTCTAAAAAGGCTCTATATCTAATGAGTTGATAGGACAAAACCCTAACTAACTCTCTGAATCTGAAACTGAACAAACCTGCTCACAGGTGAGTGAACTCTAGGGCATATTCTTGCACTGTCATCTTCCCCTGCTTAAGATTCACGAACTCAGCTGCCTTCAACTCCCTCATGTCATGAGGGAAGAACCGATCTAGAAAAGCAACGTGAAACTCCTCCCAACTGATAGGGCCCGCTCTGACTTCCCTACTATCCTTCCACTATTTAGACCAAATATGTGCGACCCCCTTCAACTGATACGAGGCCAAATTAGCACACTCTTCTCCATTCACCCCCATGACCTAGGTGATTTTCATGATCTCGTCAATAAACTCATGTGGATCCTCGTCCACCTTTGACCCAAGAAATTCTGGTGGTTCATCCTTACGAAATCTCGGACTCATGCTGCCGCCGCATTCCCATTCTGCGAGACATGCGCCACTGCCTGCTGGTTAACCTGAGCGGTCAAGGCCTACGCTAGCATCTGAATGGCTACCCTGAATTCAGCATGAACAACTAGCTTCGGTGCATGGTGCTCATGGATTGGTGGGGCTTGTTGGTGCCCGTCCCCATTGCCATCCTCGTGTCCATTTCCATTTCCATTCCTTCTGTCGTTAACACTATGGGGAGGCATGTTTCTGCAACCGCGAATAGCACGAGTTAGAAGGATAGAGAGAAATTTCACCGCACGACATGGATCATGAAAGAAGGGAACATTTCCTAAAGTCTCGTATCCTCTTCATCATAAGTGTGGCGCGCTTCACACCCATAAAAAAGAATTTACTTAACGTAGCTTTCTGACACCCTAGGTCACTTCAAAACCTATTGTTGTGATACTAATTTTGTCATGACCCAAGCATAGGCCTAGATCGCTACACGGGACAAGGAGCTCCGAGAGACTCCAAGTCGACCCATGCCATGAACATACATCTAGCTCAATATAGTAAAGCGGAAGGTTTAACATAAATTACATGGCGGAAATTCGAACATAACATGACAATCTGAATATACAACCCATATCTGAAGCTAAATATAATGTATTGTATGAAAAGCCTCTACATTTGATGATTTGATGGGACAGGACCCCAAGTAAACATAACTGAATAGAAGAGGGTCCCTCGACAGATGAGGAATCACCAATAGAGACTGGGTGCTAACTCCAGAAGCTGGCTAGTGACGGGGCTGAGTCTGGAGATCGGAGCCTATATCATAAAACGATACAACATAGAGTTTGCTTTCAGTACGTGGAATGTTCCGAGTATGCAAGGTAAGTAAAAACCGCTTTATTAAGTAAAATCATTTAAAAAATGCATAATGTAAAACAACATCAATATAAGAATCTCAGAATAGGGATTACATGCTATTATGAGGAACAATGGGAGACTCGTCATATAACCGGCATTACCACGATAGAGCTTACGTGGTCCTTACTATCACACTTAAGTGGGTAGAGCCGTTCAAACCATTGTCAGAGCTAAGGACTCTACCATGATAGGGTAGGGGAAAGCTCACATAGGAGTCCCAAAATAATTTGATCAGACCTATATTGGCGCATAGTTCTGAGGCATAAGGTTGACTGACCCTTGGCCTTCTCGGTGCTAGACACTACTCCCAAAAACATGAATATGCTCTCCATTATTATTCAGCGAAGCTGAATAATCATGAATATATATATAAATATGAATCATACATGAGGAGCCTTGGCTCAAACCATACCACAAGATGAACATAATTGGGAGTCTTGACTCTAAAACCATATGGTAAGCTAATCAACTTGAATCATAATCATACCTGAACATATACGCTTGCCCAATACCCAAACATGCTGAAAATACTTGATTCACTTGAAAACATGATCATAGACATGGGTAACTTGGAAACATTCTTTTCATCATAAATATCTCATCATACTTGAACATACATCATAAATCTCAACTTTCATGAACTTCTCATGGATGGGCATTTTAATTTATAAAACTTGAAAACATAATTATAATTGAAAATAATGTAAAAGTTTCCCATGAATCATAATTCAATAATAGGAACATGCTTAGATCATACCCAGGGTAGAAACTTAGGAAATTCATGCATTGGGTTAAAACCCCATAGGATCAACATATGGATTATCATGAATTAGAGAGGGATTGGGCATGGGTGTGAACAATTTCACCCATTCATGACCCTACATACCTAAGATGGACTGATTTTACCACTCCCTTGATTGCCCAATGAAGAATTTAAGAAAACTTGAAGGGATTAAGCTTGATCACCTCTCTAGCTCTCTAAGTTTGCATGTATGAGTAAGAATAATCTAGAATGAACTTCACCCTCTTAATACTCACTATTCATAGTTTAAAACTACATAGTTTAGGCCTTAGGATCATAGGAATTACGAAAAAAGCCTTTTCCTAACCGCAGAAAATAACTGACTGCTAGTCCCTATGAGGGACTGAATGAGTCGTTACCAGGGGAACAGATAGTCATCAGTTGTCGTGAGATCGACTTCTTTTTCTTAAAGGGGTCCCCACGAGGGACCTAATGACTCGTTACTAGTGACCACAACTCCTAGTCACCACCTGTCACTTCCACTGTTCAAAACCTCAACATCCCACTCAACTACTGGCTACAACTTACTTGATGAATCGTGGTGCCTGACCACGACTTGTGGTGTCGAATCGTAGGGTACACTGCCACTTCAACCTTCTCTTTCTAATTGCCCTTGACCACGGGTGACCTGACGACTCGTGGGGCTGACCACGACTCGTGGTCACACCTGTGGTCACCCCAACTCAAAATTTTCCAGGCAAGTCAACACCCCTCATCACATGTCACTTAACGACTCGTGGTCAACCTGACGGGTCACATGACGTCCCGTTTTGTGACCTAGTGTAGAAAATCCTATTTTCTTTATTTCAACTCCCGAGTCTGATCTTTGGGCTTTTGGGGTATAACAACCCCGTACAAATAGTGTCTCCATATCATCAAGGCAAATACCACTACCGCCAATTCAAGATCATGGGTCGGGTAATTCCTTTCATGAACCTTCATCTTCCTGGAAGCGTATGCTATGACTTTACCATGCTGCATCAATACACAACCAAGGCCAATTCTAGAAGCATCAAAATATACCACAAACCCCTCGGTACCCTAAGGTAGGGTAAACACCAGTGCTGAGGTGAGTCGAGTCTTCAACTCCTGAAAGCTTCTCTCACAAGCCTCCGACCATTGGAACTTCACTTTCTTTTTGGGGTCAATTTGGTCAACGGCGCTGCAATGGATGAAAAAACCCTCAACAAATCTTCGATAGTACCCAGATAAACCCAAGAAACTCCTGATGTATAAAGGATTCACCGGTCTAGGACAATTCTTCACTGCCTCTATCTTTTGAGAGTCCACCTTTATGCTCTCACTCGACACCACATGACCCAAAAATGCCACCGAGTTCAACCAAAACTTGCATTTACTAAATTTAACATGTAGTTGGCAATCCTTGAGGGTCTGTAGTACTACCCTCAAATGAGTGGCATGGTCCTCCTTGCTCTGAGAGCATATCAGGTTATCATCGATAAACACGATCACGAACATATCCAAGTATGGCTTGAAAACCCTGTTCATCAAATTCATAAAAGATGTAGGAGCATTCATTAGTCCAAAATACATAACTACAAACTCATAATGGCCATACCGCATCTTAAAAGTTTTCTTCGGGATATCACTCTCAGGAACACTGAGCTGATGGTATTCGGAACTGAGATCTATCTTCGAAAAGCGCATGGCACCCTGAAGTTGGTCGAACAGATCATCAATTCTGGGTAGAGGATACCTGTTCTTGATGGTGACCTTGTTCAACTGTCAATAATCAATACATGTATGAAGAGAACCATATTTCTTTCGGACAAAGAGAACTGGTGCACCCCATGTGAATTTGCTCGGTCTGATGAACCCTTTATCTAATAGGTCCTTCAACTGCTCCTTCAACTCCTTTAGCTCGGATGGAGCCATTCGGTAAGGAGGAATAGATATAGGTTGCGTATCGGGAAGAAGATCAATACCAAAATCAATCTCAGCTCAGGAGGGATTCCCAGTAGATCCTTGATCTTGGGCATAATTGCAAGCCCAAGTGATACTTTAATACTTCATTTCTACTTGTTTATCAACTTTTATGTGTGCATTCTCCTGTGATTTGTATGTAAATGTGGATTTATACTAACCAACATGATTAGTGTTGTTTTGCAGTCTAGAAGGAATTTATAGAAGCTAATCTACAAGTTGGTGAAGTGTGGAAATGGACTCAGAAGCAAGAAGCGAAAGTCGAAAAGGAAATGGGCCAAGTTTGGTGCTCCGCGATGGAGGCCGTATCACGCTACCATCGCGGAAGCATTCTTCCTAGAGTTGAATTTATATCAAATTCCAGTGGATGTGCGTGTTCCCTCCGTGGCACGGAGCTGATGCTCTGCGATACACTCCGTGCCACGCTGAGGATAATTATCTGGAACCCCAAGTTCCAGTGGAGGTGCGCAATGGCACCGTGGCACAGAGCTGAGGCTCTGCGATACACTCCATGCCACGCTGAAGGCAATTACCTGGAAGCTGAGTTCCAGTGGAGGTCCGCGACAGGGCCGTGGCACGGAGGTGAGGCTCCGCGATACACTCTGTGCCATGTTGCCAGTTATTCCGGGAAAAATTCTCACTAGTATAAATAGCACGCTTGGGTTTTATTTTAATGGATCTGGCATTTTGAGCAAGAACGTGGATAGCAGGCAGTTGAGAAGAAGAATTCCTAGGGTTAATTCTCTTCCTTTTTCTCTTTAATTTCAATTGCTTGTATGAATT
>JACEIK010012296.1:0-31507 GCA_018107945.1 Datura stramonium | reverse complement strand
GAAAAGAATTACCCGACTTATGATCTCAAATTGGCGGCAGTAGCCTTTTCCTTGAAAATTTGTAGGCACTATTTGTATGGGATCTATGTAGATGTGTTTACGACCACAAAAGCCTACAATATGTGTTTTCCCAAAAGGATCTAAATCTATGTTAAAGAAGGTGGTTGGAGCTACTCAAGGATTATGATATGAGTGTCCATTACCATCCGGTCAAGGCTAATACGGTAGAAGATGCTCTTAATAGGCTTTTTATTGAGAGTGCGTCGCATGTAGATGAAGGGATGAAGGAGCTGGTGAAGGATGTGCATCAACTTGCACGGTTGGGAGTTTATTTTGTTGACTCAACCGATGGTTCAGAACAGATCAAAATTATCCTTGGTGGCTAATGTAAAAGCAAGAAAAGAGGAGGATCCTATTTTGGTGAAGTTAAAGGAAGCTGTTCAAAATTAGAAGGTGGAGGTCTTCTCCAAAGGGGGAGATGGTGTTCTTCGATATCAGGGTCGTTTCTGTGATCCGGATGTTGATGATTTGAGAGATCGGATGCTGCATGAGGCTCATGGGTCCAGATATTCTATCCATCTAGGTGCGACCATGATGTACCGTGACCTACGGGAAGTCTATTGGTTGAATGGCATTAAGAAGGACATTGCAGAATTTGTGGTTAAGTGTCCAAATTGTCATATGTGAAAGTGGAGCATCAAAGACTGGGAGGTGTGCTTCAAGAAATCAATATTATTTCTTTGAAGTGGGATGAGATCAATATGGACTTAATCATAGGGTTGCCTCGCACTCGTCGATAGTATGGCTCCATTTGGATGGTTGTGGATAGGTTTACTAAAGCATCTCATTTCCTACTGATCAAAACTTCCGATTCAGCATAGGATTATGCTAAATTATACATTGTAGTTTGGTTGCATGGAGTTCCATTTTCCATCATATTAGATAGAGGTACTCAGTTTACCTCCAAGTTTTAGAGATTGTTTCAGAAAGGACTTGGTACTCAGGTTAAGCTTAGCATAGTCTTTCAAATGCAAACAGATGGCTAGGTAGAGCAGACTATTCAAACTCTCGAGGAAATATTGAGTGCGTGTGTGATTGACTTCAAGGGATGTTGGGATGACCATTTGCATCTTATTGAGTTTCCATTAACAATAACTACCATTCCAACATTCAGATGGCTCCGTTTGAGGCTCTCTATGGGCGGAGATATGGATCAACTATTGGTTGGTTTGATGTTGGTGAAGTTGCGATGATAGTAACAGATTCAGTCTGTGAGGCTATGGAGAAAGTTCAGCTCATAAGGGACAGGTTGAAACCAACTCAATGTCGCCAAAAGTCCTATGCGGATGTGAGGAGGAGAGAACTTGAGTTTGAAGTTGATGATTGGGTGTCTTTAAAGGTATCTCCCATGAAAGGAGTGATGAGGTTTTTAAAGAAAGGGAAACTAAGTCCCCATTATGTTGGCCCATATCATATTGTGAAAAGAATTTGAAAGGTAGCATATGAATTGGCGTAGCACTCAGAATTAACTTCAGTCCATCTAGTTTTCCATGTATCGCTCTTAAAGAAGTGTTTGGGGGACCTGACTCTAGTTGTTCCTGTGGCGAGCGTAGGTGTGAAGGACAACCTTACTTATGAGGAGGTTCCGGTGGAAATACTGTATCGTCAGGTTCGTAAGCCAAGGAAAAAAAGTAGCCTCAGTCAAAGTTTTATGGAGGAATTAGCATGTTGAGGGACCTAGGTGGGAAGCCGAAGCAGATATGATGGATAAATACCCACATCTTTTCCCTTCCAGCTCAATTTTATCTTGAGGAATTCCTCCTTAGTACACTATTCAGTTTCATGTTTAGCTCATGTATCCCAATTTCTTTCAAGTAAATGGATGTTTGTGTGATTCAAGAATTCAATTCAGTCATGTAGCTCAATTCGGAGTCAGTCACCATGTCAGTTTTCAGCATGTATGTTCAGTGTTTGAGTATAATGATTGCATTTCCCTATATTTTAGTATGTTTCCTACATTCGGGGATGAATGTTTCCAAGGGGGGGATATTGTAATACCCGGTATGTTCCTAAGACTAGACTCAGGAGTTGAAATAAAAAGTAGGAGAAAATCCTACAAATCTATCCAGGACGACTCGTTATACAAATCATTTGTGGGATCAATGACCTGTGGAATGTTCCCGTGGTGAGAAGCTTCATAATTGGGATGGGAAGTAACAAGCTTTAGAACGAACCATTGGATGTACTAACGAGTCATTGAATGGAAGTCGTTGTGCATTTGGTCTTAATCAGGGAAGAGTTAATGAGTCGTGGTACGACTCGTTGTTGGAAGGAATGGGTTGTTGTCAGAATCCGTTGAGAGGATCCCAGGATAGGGTAGTGGTGACAATAACTGGCAGTAATGAGTCACTGGAGCGCTATCAGAGGGGACATGCATCAGGCTCGATAGGCCAGAGTAGCAGACCCGTAGAGACCAGCCCTCCTAAGTGTAGCAGATATGGCCGGAGACACATGGGCCAGTGCCTAGCAGGTTCGGGTGCTTGTTTCGGGTATGGGAAGCCTGGGAATATGCTTAGAGATTGCCCAACAGCCAGAAAGAGCCGTGATAGGGGCCAAGGCCAAGCCTCCAGTTCATCAACTCCACCACCACGCCCAGCTCAGCAGGGGGCATCTATTAGTACAGGTGGCGGACAACACCAAAACAGATTTTATGCCTTAGCATCCCGTCAGGATCAGGAGGTCTCCCCAGATGTAGTTATTGGTATGTTATGAGTAGTCCATCATGACTTTTATGCATTGTTAGATCCATCAGCTACTTTTTCTTTTGTGACTTCCTATGTTGCTAGTAGTTTTGGAGTTAGTATTGAAATCTTATCAAAACCCTTCTAAGTCACTACACTAGTTTGTGATTCAGTTAAAACTAGACGGGCGTATAGAAATTACCTTGTCACAGTTCTTCAAAAAGTCATCTCAGTAGATTTAGTAGAGTCAGTCATGATCGATTTTGATGTTATCCTCGGCATGGATTGGTTATATGCATGTTATGCTTTAGTCAATTGTAGAACCCATGCAGTAGAGATCAGATTTCCGGGTGAACCACTCTTAAAGTGGAAGGGTAGTTCAGTTGTGCCTATAGGTCATTTCATTTCCAACCTTAACACCAAAAAGATGATTTCTAAGCGTTTCGTGTACCATATAGTCAGATTTAAGGATGCAACATCTGAAACCCTGAATATCCAGTATGTTCCCCTAGAGTGTGAGTATCTAGAGTTGTTTGCAGATGATTTAACGGGAATCCCTCCCGAGCTGGAGATTGATTTTTGTATTGACCCTCTTCCTGATACGTAGCCTATATCTATTTCTCATTATAGTATGGCTCCAACTTAGCTAAAGGAGATAAAGGAACAGTTGAAAGATCTTTCAGACAAGGATTTCATCAGACATAGAAAATCTCTGTAAGGAGTGCTAGTTCTCTTTGTCCGCAAGAAAGATGGTTCTCTTCGTATGTGCATTGATTATCGGCAATTGAACAAGTTCACAATCAAGAACAGGTATCCTCTCCCTAGGATCGATGAATTGTTTGACCAGCTTCAAGGTGCTAAGTTCTTTTCGAAGATAGACCTCAGATCTGGATACCATCAACTTAGGGTTCGGGAGAGTGACATCCCGAAGATAGCCTTTAGTACTCCGTATGGTCATCACAAGTATGTAGTTATGTGTATTAGACAAACAAATGCTCCTGCATATTTTATGGATATGATGAATAGGGTGTTCAATCCATACGTGGATATGTTCGTGATTATGTTCATAGATGACATCCTAATACACTCTCGGTGAAAGGAGGAGCATGCCACTAATTTGAGGGTGGTGGTACAGACTCTTAAGTATTATCAGTTTTATGCTAAGTTCAGTAAATGTGAGTTTTGGTTGAGTTCAGTCACATTTTTGGGCCATGTGATGTCAAAGTGAGGGTGTATAGGTGGAATCTCAAAAGATAGAAGTGGTGAAGAATTGGCATAGACAGGTGAATCCTGCAGATATCAGGAGTTTCTTAGGGGTAGTTGGGTATTACCAGAGATTTGCTGAGGGGTTTTCATCTATTGCAGCATTATTGACCAGATTGACCCAAAAGAAAGTGAAGTTCCAATGGTCGAAGGCTTGTGAGAGGAGCTTCGAAGAGTTGAAGACTTGACTCATCTCAACACCAGTGTTAACCCTACCTGAGGGTACCGATGGGTTTGTGGTATATTGTGATGCTTCGAGGAGCGACCTTGATTGTAAATTGATGTAGCATGGTAAGTTTTTAGCATATACTTTCAGGCAGGTGAAGGTTCATGAAAAGAATTACCCGACTTATGATCGAAAATTGGCGGTGGTAGTATTTTCCTTGAAGATTTGGAGGCACTATTTGTATGGGGTCCATGTAGATGTGTTTACGGACCACAAAAGCCTACAATGTGTTTTCCCAGAAGGATCTAAATCTATGTCAAAGAAGGTGGTTGGAGCTACTCAAGGATTATGATATGAGTGTCCTTTACCATCTGGGCAAGGATAATGTGGTAGCAGATGCTCTTAGTAGGCTTTCTATGGCGAGTGTGTCCCATGTAGATGAGGAGAGGAAGGAGCTGGTGAAGGATGTGCATCAACTTGCAAGGTTGGGACTTCATTTGGTTGACTTAACTGATGGTGGTATCGTTGTTTAGAACGGATCAAAATAATCCTTGGTGACTAATGTAAAAGCTAGACAAGAGGAGGATCCTATTTTGGTGATGTTAAAGGAAATGGTTCAGAATCAGAAGGTGGAGGCCTTCTCTAAAGGGGGTAATGATGTGCTTCGATATTAGAGTCGTTTGGTGTTCTAGATGTTGACTATTTGAGAGATCGAATGTCGCATGAGGCTCATGGCTCCAGGTATTCTATCCATTCAGGTGCCACCAAGATGTATCGTGACCTATGGGAAGGCTATTGGTGGAATGGCATGAAGAAGGACATTGCAGAAATTATGGCTAAGTGTCCGAATCGTTAACAGGTGAAAGTGGAGCATCAAAGACCGGGAGGTGTGCTTCAACAAATAAGTATTCCTACTTGGAAGTGGGAGGAGATCAATATGGACTTCCTCATATGGTTGCCTCGCACTCGTCGACAGTATGACTCGATTTGGGTTGTCAGGGACAGGTTGACCAAAGATGCTCATTTCCTACCTGTCAAAACTATCGATTCAGTGGAAGATTATGCTAAATTATACATTTGTGAGTTAATTCGGTTGCATGGTGTGCCATTGTCCATAATATCAGACAAAGGTACTCAGTTTACCTTCCAGTTTTGGGGATCATTTCAAAAGGTACTTGGTACTCAAGTCAAGCTTAGCACAACCTTTCACCCACAAACAGATGGCTAGACAAACCCGACTATTCAGACTCTCAAGGACACGTTTAGAGCATGTGTGATTTACTACAAGGGTAGTTGGGATGATCATTTGCCTCTCATTGAGTTTGCGTATAAAAACATCTAAAATTCCAGTATTTAGATTGCTCCATTTGAGTCTCTCTATGGGCGGAGATGTAGATCACCTATTGGATGATTTGAAGTAGGTGAAGCTGCAATGATAGGACCGAATTCATTCCATGAGGCCATGGAGAATGTTCAGCTCATAAGGGACAGGTTGCAAACAACTTAGAACCGCCAAAAGTCCTATACAGATGTGTGGAGGAGAGAACATGAGTTTGAAGTTGATGATTGGGTGTTTATAAAGGTATCTCCCATGAAGGGAGTGATAAGGTTTGGAAAGAAAGGGAAATTCAGTCCTCATTATGTTGGCCCATACCGGATTGTGAAAAGGGTTGGCAAGGTAGCATATGAATTTGAGTTTCCCTCAAAATTAGCTTCAGTCCATACAGTTTCCCATGTATCGCTCATAAAGAAATTTTTGGAGGAACCAACTCTAGTTGTTCTGGTGGAGAGCGTAGGTGTGAAGGACAACCTTATTCATGAGGAGGTTCCGGTGGAAATACTGGATCGTCAGGTTTGTTAACTAAGAAACAGAAAAGTAGTCTCTGTCAATGTTTTATGGAGGAATTAGCATGTTGAGGGAGCCGAAGCTAATATAATGGATAAATACCCACATCTATTCCCTTCCTGCATATTTTCTACTTAAGGTATTAGTTTCCTCCTAAGCACTCTATTCAGTTTCATGTTCAGCTCATGTATCCCAGATTCTTTCATGTAAATAGATGTATGTATGATTCAGGAATTCAGTTCAGTCATGTAGCTCAATTCGGAGTCAATTACTCCATTATTTTTCAGCATGTTTGTTTAGTGTTTGAGTATGATGATTGAATTTCTTTGTTTTTCAATATGTTTTGCCACATAATGTTCCCAAGGTGCAACAGTGACCGGTAGAAGGGTCTTGTTGTGAGAAGCTGTAGAATTGGGCTTGGAAGTAACGGACCTTAGAATGACACATTGGTTGTTGTAACGAGTCATTAAATGGTAGTCGTTATGAGGTTGGTCTTGATTAGGGAAGAAGTAACGAGTCAGGGTACGCCTCGATGTTGAAAGCAACGGGCTGTTGTCAGCATCCATTGAGAGGAACCCCAGGATTGGGTAGTGGTGACAATGACTGGCCGCAACGAGTCATTAGAGCTTGTAATGACTTTTCCTATCTGGTTATGGTAGGGAACCTGAGACCCGAATCAGGGATGAGACAACAAGGGGTTGTAACGAACCGTGGGAGCTTGTAATGGTTCGTTGTGATGACCGTTGCCACTGGCAGTGCAGTTTTTCCAGAAATTTCATTAAGAGTATTTTCAACATTTCTTAGCCCTAGGGTCCTAAACTACATCATTTTAATCTTGAAATAATGTGTTTTAAGAACGGTTAAGTCATTCTAACCCTATTATAATCATGCATGCAAGCTTAGGGGTTTGATAGGTGATTAAGTCTAGTCTATTCAAAGTTCTTCCTCAATTCTCATTGGGCAATCAAGGAAAGTTGTGAAATTAGATCTCTTCAGGTATGTAAGGCTATGAATGGGTGTAATTTTCCATATTCATGCTCAATCCTCTCTCAATGCATGAAAATTCTAATTGATGATTCTATGCGGGTTTTACCCAATGTTTGAATTTCCTAAGTATTAATCATGGGTATGATCTATGTATGTTTTAAATGTTGAATTATGATAAATGGGAAGATTTTATAGTGTTTTAAATTATAAATTATGTTTTCAAGTTTCCTAAATTATGCAGCCCATCCATGAAAGTTTATGAATGTTGAGATCCATTAGATATGTGTTAAAGTATGATGAGATGTTTATGAAGAAAGTATGATTTCTGAATACCCATGTCTATGTTCATGTTTTCAAAGTGAATCAATTTGATTTCAAGCATGTGTAAGAATTAGGCAAGCCCATATGATCAAGTATGTTTGGTGAATTTATCTATACTTCTTGTATAAGCTTATCACATGGTTTTGAAGTCTAGACTCCCATTATTTTTCAGCTTGTAGTATGGTTTGAGACTAGGCTCCTGGTGTTGTGATTTCAGATTATACATGTATGTTATTATTCAACTTCATCAGTAGACGATGGTCAGCTTAATTGAAACATGATGGATATCATATGCATGTTTTTGGGAGTAGTGTCTAGCACCGAGTAGGCTAAGGGTTAGTCAACCCTGTGCCTCAGAACTATGTGCCAATGTAGGTTTACTTATATACTTTGGGATCTCCCTTGGAGCTTCCCTTGCCCCCAACGGGCCTTGAACTCTATATCAATATCATGATAGCGTCCTTATCCCTAGCAATGCTTCGGATGGCTCTGCCCACTTGAGTAAGATAGTCGGGACCACGTAAGCTCTATCATTGTAATGTCGGTTATATGACAAGTTTCCCATTGTACCTCATGATTTCATTTATGCATGTACATCAGTCATGATATTGACCCAATGTTCAGTTTTACTTATGATTATCAGTTTTGAGCTTTGGGTTATTCTATTTAGTTACGATATACAGTTATGTTGAGATCATGATTTCATAAAATAGCATGCAAACCCTACTCTCAAAATCTTATCTTGATTATGTTTTGTAATATGCATGATTGATGATTTTTACTTACTTAGAGATTTAACTTACCTTGCATACTTGGTATATTCACGTACTAACCGTATGCTCTATATTGTATCATTTCATGATATAGGCTCTGATAACATAGATTTCCAGCTTTAGTACATCACGATTAGAGTTGGTGAGTCCTCATCTTGCGAGGGCCTTTCTATTCATATATGTTCCACATTTTCATTTTTCATATTATAGTGAGTTAGTTAGGTTGTTGTCCCATCAACTCGTCAGTATTTGAGGCTTTTCGAACATGGTTGTATTCAACTTTAGACTTATGTTATGTTATTTTTAGACTTCCACTATGTTATTCATGTTGATCTTCCCTATTAATTGAATGAGTTAGATGTTATGTGCATGCCATGGGTCTACTTGGAGAGCTCGGGGTTCTTTGTCTCGTGTCTCAATCCGGACCTATGTTCGGGTCGTGATACCTGGATGTATGGAATATCTGGAACTATGAGCCTCATGCAACATTTTCTCCCTCAAGTCATCAACAGCCGCTACACACAAACGACCCTGATATCGTAGTACACCATCTTCCCCTTGGGAGAAATCCTCCACCTTCTGATTATGGACCGTCTCCTTGAACATTACCAAAATAAGATCCTCGTCTTGCCCAGACATGACTTCGGTCACCAAGGAAGACTCGGATCCATTATGAACAATGACACCACCATCCGTCGAGTCAACAAGATGAACTCCTAGTCGTGCAAGCCGATGCACATCCTTCGCTAACTCTTTCCTATCCTCATCTACATGAGACACACTCTTCATAGAAAGCCTTCTAAGAGCATTTGCCTCCATATTGGCCTTTTCCGGATGATAAAGGAAACTCATATTGTAATCCTTAAGAAGCTCCAACCACCTTCTTTGATGTAGATTTAGGTCCTTATGGGTAAACACATAGTGTAGGCTTTTATGGTCCGTAAACACATCCACATGGACCCCGTACAAATAGTGTCTCCAAATCTTCTTGGAAAATACTACCGCTGCCTCCTCGAGGTTGTGAGTTCAATAGTTCTTTTCATGGACTTTCAACTGCCTGGAAGCATAGTCTATAACCTTGTTGTGCTACATTAGTACACCACCAAGGCCGATTCTTGAGGCATCACAATATACCACAAATCTATTGGTACCCTTAGGTAGAGTCAACAGTGGTGCTGAGGTGAGTCGAGTCTTAAACTCTTGGAAGCTCTTCTCACAGGCCTCCGACAATTTAAACTTTGCTTTCTTATGGGTCAACTTAGTCAACAGTGCTGCAATGGATTAAGACCCTTCCATAAACCTCCTGTAGTAACCAGCTAAGCCCAAGAAACTCCTAAAATCCGAAGGACTAACTGGTCTAGGCCAATTCTTCACAACTTCTATATTTTGAGAGTCCACCTGTACTCCCTCACTTGACACCACATGAACCAAAAATGCTACTGAGTTTAACCAAAGCTCACACTAGCTAAATTTTGCATACAGTCGGTTATCCTTAAGAGTCTGTAGCATAACCTTAAAATGAGTTGCATGCTCCTCTCCGCTCTGAGAGTATATGAAAATTTCATCTGTGAATACAATCACGAACATGTCCAAATATAGCTTTAACACCTTGTTCATCAAATCCATAAACACTGCAGGAGCATTTATTGGTCCAAAAGACATAACTACAAACTCATAGTGACCATACCAAGTCTTGAAGGCTGTCTTCGGGATGTCACTCTCTCTAACTCTGAGTTGATTATATCTGGATCTGAGGTCTATCTTTGAAAAACAATTAGCACCCTGAAGCTGGTCAAACAAGTCATCTATTTTTGGGAGGGGAAACCTACTTGACGCTGACCTTGTTAAATAGTCAATAGTCAATGCACATCCGAAGGGAACCATCCTTCTTTCAGACAAAGAGGACCGGTGTACCCCACAGGGACTTGCTAGGTCTGATGAAACCCTTTTCTAAGAGATCCTTCAATTGCTCTTGCAACACCTTTAGTTTAGCTGGAGCAATTCTGTAAGGAGGCATAGATATAGGCAACGTATCAGGAAGAAGGTCAATACCAAAATCCATCTCCCGCTCGGGAGGAAATTCCAATAGATCATCTGGAAAAACATCTGGTTATTCGCACACTACAGGAACTGACAGTATAGTCAGGGCTTTGGATGTAACATCCTTAAGCATAACTTGATGGTACACGCAACATTTAGAGATCATCTTTTTGGCCTTAAGGTAGGTAATGAAGCGATCTACAAGCACTGCTGAACTACCCTTCCACTCTAGGACTAGTTCACTCAGACACCGAAATAAGCACTGTACCTGCTAGGCACTAACCAGTGTGTCTTCTGCCACACCTATCACAACTTGGAATATTATGCTCTACGGATCTTCTCCCCTGACCTCGAGAGCTTGATTCTCTTCCCTTTTGGTCGCGCCTAGTTTTGGATGGAACACTTGTTGTTGACTGCGCTTGGGGTGATGATCTCCTATGGGACTGCTGAGGATGCCCACCACCAGGCCTCTACCGGGAGAACACAAAACTATTATTCCTGGCCCTCTTGGCCTCTCTCTCCCACACACTCACCTACACCACCTCTATCTTCTAGGCGTACAAAACTAAACGCAAGAATTTCTTATATTGATGAAGCATACTGATCCTGCAATCCTTGACCAAATGGTCTATTATCCTATGTATGAACCTACTCACTCGAGCCCTCCAATCAGCCACCACTTCTAGTGCATATTTCGATAAGTGGGTTAACTCTAAAGCATACTCCTAGAACGTCATGTTGTTCTGCCTCAGGTTCACAAATTTAGTTTCTTTGATAACCCTCATCTCTCGAGAAAACAATTGATCCAAGAACGCGGTATGAAACTCATCCCAACAAATGGGACCCGCTCCAACTACCCTATTATCCTTTCACAGTCCAAACCAGATATGGGCAACACCTTTCAACTAATAAGAGATTAGGTATGCGCACTTCTCCCCTGTCACCCCCATAATCTCGGTGATCTTTTGAATCTTATCAATAAACTCATGTGGATCCTCATCCACCTTCGATCGATGGAACTCTGGAGGGTTCATCTTAAGAAAGTCACTAACTCTTGTCGCTGCCGCATTATCATTCTAGGGAACATGTGCTACCGCATGCTGGTTGACATGAGTGGTCAATGCCTGTGCCAAAATCTGGATGGCTTCCATAAACTCTGCATGAGCAACCTACTCGTGCACATGATCCTCATGGGCTGATGGGGTGTGCTGGTGCCCATCCCTATTGCCATTCTCATGGCTATTTCCATTCCTATTTTTTTTTCCATTAACTCGGTGAGGAGACAAGATTCTGCAAATGCGCATAGCACGAGCTAGAAGGATAGAAAGACAGTTCATTGCAACACATAGATCATGAAAGACGGGAAGTTTCCAAAAATATTTCATAGCCTCTTCGTGATAAGTGTGGTGCGATTCATATCCATCAAAATACTATACTTAACACGGCCTTTACACATCCTAGGACACTTTAAAACCTAATGCTCTGATACCAAGTTTGTCATGACCCAAGCAGAGGCCCGAATAGAGAGATGGGACAAAGAACCATAAATCGCTCTAAGTCGACCCATGGCATGAACATGACAACTAAAGCTCAACATAATAAATACGGAAAACCTAACATTTTAAATAGTAGAAATCTGAAAATTCAATAAAATCTGAACAACAAGATACATAACACTTATCCGAAGTTAAACACCTACTATGTCTGGGAAGCCTATAGAATTTAACGAGTTGATAGGACAAAATCCCAACTAACTCACTAATAAACTAAAACTGAAAATAACTAGTAAGAAGGTCCTCGAAGGATGGCGACTCACCAACAAGCTGGAAAATGCTAACTATGAGGATCTGGCTAGCGACGGGACTGAACTTGAAGGTTCGATCCTATATCATGAAATGATACAGTATAGAGTATGCGGTTTCTACTTGAAATGTACTAATTATGCAAGGTAAGTAAAACCATGAAGTAACTAAAACTAAAATCATGCATATCATAAAACATATTCAAGATAAGATTTTGAGAGTAAGGCGTGCATGTTATTATCTGAAAACATGATTTAAACATGACTAAGTATCGTAATTGATTTGAATGACCCAAAGCTGAAACTGGTAATCATTAATAAAACTGAATATTGGGTCAAACCTGCTGAAAACATAATATCATGACTGATGAACATGTATAACTGAAAATCATGAGGAATAATGATAGACTCATCATATAACCGACATTATGACAATAGAGCTTACATGATTCAAACTTTTACACTCTAGTGGGCAGAGTCGTCCAAAGCCTTGCTAGGGCTAAGGGTTCTACCATGATATCGATATCAAGCTGAAAGCCCCTTAGGGATAGGGAAAGCTCACAAGGGAGGTCCTAAATAATCTGAACATACCAGCGTTGGCACATTGTTCTAAGTCACAATGTTGATTGAACTCTTGGCTTACTTGGTGCTAGACAATACTCCCAATAACATACATATGCTCTCCACCGTTTTTCAATGAAGCTGAACCATAGTCTTGCGATGAAGTGGAATCATAATAGTACATGCATAATCTAAAAACTTATAATGAAGACCCTTAGACCAACAATACCACAAGATGAAAAGTGGGAGTCTAGACTCCAAACGATGTGGTAAGATAATAACATAAAGTTGAAGTAAATTATGAAACATACTTGATCATATGGGATTGCCCTAACTTATACATGCTTTGAGATGGTCAAAATCATGGATATAAACTTGGGTAATTAAAAATAATGCTTTCATCATAGACATCTCATCATACATGAAAACATAGATCATAATCTCAACCTTTAATGAACTTTCATAATTGGGCATCATAATTGTAAGACTTTGAAATCATAAATTTGTAATAAAAATCATTATAAAACATGTCCTTGAATCTTAAAACAAGACTAGAAAAATAAGTAGAATTTACCCATGATAGATACTTAGAGAATTTCACAAATGGGTTAAAACCCCAGAGATTCAGCAACCTTGAATTACATGAATTTAGAAGAGAATTTTGGGCATGGAAGTGAAGGTATAGTCCCATTCATAATCCTACATACCTGGGTACTTTGATTTCACAAGCTCCCTTGAGAATCCAAGTGAATTGAGGAAGAACCTAAGAAATCCTGTAGGTTGATATCCAATAAACTCCTTGATCTTGCATGCATGGAATGGGAAGGTTTAGAATAGGTTAAGTACTCTTAAAACCCTTTTAACAGAGCTTAAAATGACATAGTTTAGGAATTAGGAGCTTATAAATTACGAAAACACCCTTACTAAAATACGGGGAAAATACATACACAGCCAGTCACAATGAGAGACACCATGACTCGTGGTGTACCTAACGACCTGTGGTGACCCACTCATTGGGCACACTGCCCAAAATCAACATCCATGCCCGCTCCTAACCCCAACCAACTCCACGAAACGTGGAATAACTTCATGAATCGTAGCTTCCTCTTGTGGCCACACCTTCCCCATGATACTTTGCCATCCTCCTCTCACTTCACGAGTCACCTAACGACTCGTGAAGTCTCCCCACTTTTTACTGGATGGCTCATCCTGTGGCCCAGGCAACATTTTCCTTCTTTCTTCGCTTGAACCCTCAGTTCTGATCATAGGAACATTTGAGGTATTACATGGTTCCACTGCCTGAAGGTCGAACTACAATATTATAATTCTGGCCCTATAGGTGTCAAGATATGCCAAAAGTGAGCTTTATCATATATAGGCATAATATACATGTAATCTTATTGTCAAACTACTCGTTATGGCACTAAGCATTAACAACAAGTGTTAAACAACTAACCACAAGCCCCTATGGAATTGGAAATGCACCAAGACATCAATAGCTAATCTAAGCAACAACAATTTATATACGCGACTCTTAAGCCACTTCTAATCGAAAGGAAAATAGCTGGACATGGAAAATCTGGGCAAGGGATACTTATACCAAACTATTAGTTCAACTTCCAACTCCTAACCGATAATAAATAGCATAATAATTAATACTACTACGATCGACAACAAGTTGTATTAACAATATGACGAAGAAAACTTGCCGAAGAGATTGTTTTTCCTTAACGTACGTTTTTCATAGGTTCGACTTTACCGATAAGAACTCTCGCTCAAGCTTGTGATTCTTTCATCCTATAGCTAATTTTACCAGAATATATACTACACCTAAACATCCATATACCACAAACAAGAACAACAAAAACTTCCAACCACTTACAACTTTCGACGAGGTGTCGAACTAGGAATTTCTTATAACAGGGAGGAAGAAGTACTTACCCGAACTTTTTTAATAAACTTAACCTTGGAGGATCTCAATTTTGAAAAATTCTACCACCTATTCACGTCCATATCAGAGCCAATATTGATGAAACAACTCCATCACGATGTTCTCCACAACCTTTATAACCTATATCAAAGTTGGATTTATGTTTGGAGATGATTTGGCCCTTCAATTCTATTCTAATTAATAAAAAAACCTAGAGGAACTGTAGGGAGAACGAGCTTCCCAGCTCCCTTGAAATTATGGTGAGAAAATAATGAATTTTGGGCAAAAAATCTCCTTAAATAGGTTACCCAAAAGTCAACTTGACCGGCTGGCCCGTGACTCGCTTCTACGCTGATAGTCCTCAGTAAAACACTCATAACTCTTTCCTTCGATGTCGAATTGGTGAGGCGATTTGATCTTGTAGAAACTATACTCAAAGTTCTTTAATTTGATATAGTTTAGGCCTCCTAACTGTTTATATAGAAGCAGATAATCTGCAAGACATATGACCCAAAATATTAGGGATTTCCAAAGTAACTTGCAATAACTTTTGCCGATTTTTTTTACAACTTTCTCGACTTCAAATCGTAATGTACGATCATTGAGTGATATGAATACCTCATAACACATCCTTCTTTTTGTACTAAAAACTGTTGGCCATGACTCGAAAGTAAAAGTTTATCGTTTAAATTATACGGGGTGTTACCTTAGGAACTTCAAATTTAACTTAGTTTCACTAATTCATGTTTATAGGAGTAGCCAGAAAATTTTGGTAGAGTCTCCCCTACAATATGGACTATCTGAAAACCTAAAATGTAGAAATGTCCAACCTACAATTCTCATAGAATGATACAAATAGCCAAACAACATAGCTTTGCAACAATAATGTGAGTGAAATACAACATAAATAATAATAAACAACAATATCAAGCCCAAATAGGTATCTCACCTCAATTATAGTAATCTGAACTGATATGCCATCACCGAGGGGTCTGAAACAAGTGAGGATATCTAGATCTCATGTTGTCCTCAGCTTCCCAAGTCATTTCATCCATATTCCTATTTCTTCAGAGGAATTTAATAGAAGCCACATCTTTGGTCCTCAATCTATGGACCTGTCGATCTAATATGACAACTAGAGTTTCCTTGTTGGACAACTATTCTATGATATGAACATCCTCAAATGAGACAACCTTAGAAGGGTATCCAATGAACTTTTCTAGCATCGAAATATGAAAAAATAAATGAATAGATTCTAGCCCTGGAGGCAACTCTAGCTCGTAAGCAACTCCGCCTATCTTCCTGAGGATTCAGTATGGCCCAATGAAGCTCACGCTAAGCTTGTCCTTCTTGCCAAATCTCCTAACGTCCTTCTTAGGTGAGACTTTAAGGAATACACTATTGCCAACAGAGAACTCCAAATCTCAACAACATGCATCAGAGTAATATTTCTGATGACTTTGAGCGATCAACAATTTCTCTCTAATGAGCTTAAGTTTTTCTTCACACTGATGTAGCAAGTTAGGTCTAGTCAACCCTGATTCGCGTACCTCAAACCATCAAACAGTGGATCTACATTTCTACCCATACAAGGTCTCATAAGGCGCCATGTTAATGGTAGAATGGTAACTGTTATTATATGAAAACTCAATAATAGGCATGTGATCGGCCTAAATTACTCTAACGTCTAGCACGCATGCCTATAACATATCCTTTAGTGTATGAATCGTGCGCTCAGCCTGGCCATAAGTCTGTGGTGAAAAGATGAACATAAATTAACCTGTGTCCCTAAACCCTTCTAGAATGACTTCCACAAATTGGTTATAAATTATGCCCCTCTATCATAAATTATAGATATTGGGACACCATGAAGTCTAACTATCTCTCTGATATACAAATAAACATAATCTTCAGCTGTAAATATAGTCTTGACTAGCGAGAAATGGGTTGATTTTTTTATCCTATCTATAATGATCCAAATTGAGTCAAATTTACGTGTGGTATGGGATAAGCCTGTAACAAAAAACATTTTGATTGCTTCCCATTTCCACATAGGCACTTTTATCTCAGGTGTTAATCTGCTGGGCTTTTCATATTTAGCTTTTACCTATTGGCACTTGGGACACTATGCTACGAATGCTGCAATATCTTCATCCCACACCACGAATAGATTTTCTTTATATCCTGTTAAATTTTTACGGAACTTGGGTTAAGAGAATAACAAGAATAATGTACTTTTCCCATGATCTATTGCCGAACCCCTGCCATATTTGGAACATAGAGACGGCCTATGAATATTAAGACTCCATCTCCTATTATCTCAAAGGCTAATGAATCTTATTGTTGAGTCTCGCATCTATGTTGTATGATGAGTTGGTAACTTACAAACTCATTAGGTTCTAAAACTTGAGTTTTTGCTTAGTTCTTGAGTTGATTATCTTGATTTTATTCCCTTTTCACTTTTGTTGAATGCAAAAGACTAAATGTGAAGAAAACAGAAAAAATGGAGCAAAGAGAAGGGAGTGAAAGTAAATCGGCAATCCACAGATGAAAACGTCGAAATGCCAGCCAAAGGCCGAACATCACTGCCTCGGAGGATTAATGCCACTAGTGGTTCGTGAAGTTCCTATTACAACCCGTAAGTTCCTAACGTTTAGTCGGCATATTCGTACATTAGCCAAGATTTTTAAAGTATGACACATACGAGAAAGAGCCTCAAAAAAGGTCGAACGAGCGCAGAATCGAGGGTGTTAGGGAGAAGGTCGGTAAGGCTGCAACAAGGGGCAATGTGTCATGGACCTCTCCCTGTATGTTGGGCGCCGTGACATGACCCTAGATCGCCGTGTTAGGGTCCGTTACATGCACCCCCTATCTACTTCCCAAGTATATATAAAAAGTCCCTTTATTTGTTGAATCATTTCATATATAAACATTCTTGTCTAGCAAGTGAAAGGTACGTAATGTTTAAGTTATTTTTCTTCGATTATGCTGCCAAACATCGTCCAAACTTGAATTAACTTCAGCCATCAAGTTATAAGCCTACAGGGAGCATTACTATGGATTTAGTTTCTCAAAATTCGCCCGAAAAATCATAACCCCACTGAGTAGAAGTTGTAAGAATTTCTCCAAACTAATTTCTGTACGATCACAAGCTTCTAGTAAGCATTTCTCCCTTTTGAAATCTCAGAAAATTATACGTTTTCGGCCGTATATTGTTAAGTTGAAGTATATTTTATATTAGTATTAAAAGTTATCATTTTTGCCGAATTTAGTACTAAAACTAGCATCATTCTACCATTAATATGATTATAGATGGAAAGGACTACTGAATATGAAGTGAAACTCTCCAGTTAATCAGAAATCAGTGATCCAAGTATGTTAAGGCAAATCTATTTGGCAAGTTAGTTTCTTTAGTATTGTAACTCAGTTTGAATCCTAATAAGAGAGCCAGAAGTATATCTATTGTGATTACTTATTGTTATTAGTTGAGACTAGTACTTATATTAGTTTGCGATTGACTATGCCCTGCATAGCCTTCCATAACCAACCCCAGGATTACTAGCTGTGTCGACACCCGCTAGGGGCGAGAAGACGTTGCTCGAAGGAGCGGTATGCTGTTTACAAGGGACAATGATGGGGTCCAAGGGAATCATACAATCCATTCCATGTCTGGACTATTATATGACATATAGGCACCACACCCCCATCGAGCCTGGTGCTCGAGGTGCAGATATCAAGAGTCCACTAGACTCAGACACAACTACAATTCAGGGGCCAAGCGGGCTCAATTGTAGACCCAGGGGACTGGTAGGATGTCTATAGTTATTAATTCACTCAGTGTGACCTTGTTGGGGTATATAGATTGAAATGTACTTGCTAGGGCTTATGGGGGCCTCGGGTTGGTTATTCTGTGCTGGTTGTACCTTCCGACTTATGAGGGCTAGGTAAGGTTCTTGTTTGAATTAGTTACTGATAGATTAGACAGCAGGAAGTTCAGGTATTCAGGTAGTATCTCTATTCCTTTCTTTTAGTTACTTTCAGTTTCCTTTTAGTTCATTCAGCTATTTACAGTTACTGCCTTATATATTCGGTACATATTATACTGACACTCTTCTTGGGGCACTGCATTACTTGCCTGCTGATGTCGATAGACGTGGACCAGGATCTTCTTATCTTTTAGCAAGAGTTAGCAGAGCAGTTAGCTCCTCTCCTCCAAAGCTAACAACTAGAAGGTTTACTCTTTTTGTTTGTACAGTTTATGGGTAGGTCGAGGCCTTGTCTCGACCATTATATCACTCCTATAGGCTAACAAATTGTATCAGATTCTCTGTTGTTAGTTGTTGTTGGATTTGTGGGGCACGTGTATGCTTTATTTTAAGTGTTGGTCGTGTGGGGACTTGTTTAGTTGACAGTTAGCGGCCTTATCGGCCATAACTTAGTTTAGTGCTGGATTTACTTTACAGCTATAACTAGACATCATGGTGGTCTCGTTGGCCCGCATAGGATTCCCTGCTATTACCTATTTCTAGTTAGCTATTTTCCTCCACTGGTGGCTATAAGGCCTTATCGGCCGGGGGCTATGTATCCAACGAGATATAGCCTGTTGTTTTCTTGATTTAATGATTAGGAATGCACTAGAAGTGCATAAACCCAGTCAGGTCAGTTTAGATTGTAGTAGGGAACTAGGTTCCAGTCATGCATCTCAAGGTGGGGCATGACAAACTTGGTATCAGAGCAGGTCGTATCTTAGGGAGTCTGCAAGTCGTGCTAAGTAAAGTCTTGTCTAGGGATGTGTTGTGCACCACATTCTATAGGCATGAGGATGTGAGGTATGATAGGATGGTTACTCTTCTTTCTCTTCCAGTAGTGCTATAGAGTTGTATAGTATCTGCTTGTCTACAGAGAAATGTCAAACATAAGACAGACCACAAATGGCAGGAAGTGGGACATCGTAGAATGAGAGGAAACTAGCCAGGTGCCCCAGTCAGAGTCACCCCAATCTAAGGGCGATAGGGAGACTCCATCTTGGTCTCCCCAGAAGTTTTCGCCCCCTCAGGAGCCACCCAGAGTGGCAGATGTAGGGGCACTACCTCCAGTAGTTTCAATACCGACACCATCATATCAGGAGGTTAGGAGTGTTGTTTTCATGATAGCTCAGATGATGGCTGCACAGCGTCAGCCATTGGCACCCATAGATACATAATCTTCGGGAGGACCTGGTAGTTTGAGGGTTCAAGAGTTTCTCGCACTGTGTCCCCCATATTTTACAGGGACAGAAAGAGATGAGGATCCTCAGGGCTTTTTGGATCAATTACAGTGGATCTTCAGGGTAATGCATGCCACATCTACTAAGTTAGTTGAGTTAGAGGTATTTCGGCTGCGGGACATAGCAGTGCTATGGTATGAGAGTTGGGAGAGGTCCTGAGGTAGAGATGTTCCCCTCCGACTTGGTCTAGAATTTCTGAGGCCTTCCTGGACAACTATTTTCAGTGAGAAATCCGACAGGCTCGGGTAGATTAGTTTCTGCATCTGGAGCAGGGTTCGATGAGTGTTTGGGAGTATGCTATGAGGTTTGACTCCTTGGCCCGATATGCATGGGCTTTTGTAGATATCATGCCAGCCAAGGTGCACCAGTTCATTATAGGGCTGCTTCCAAAATATTTAGAGACTTGTATTACAACCACTCTGTGAGATGCCATGGGTATATCCTGTGTCCAGGAATTCACTCAGAATATTGAGGGGATCAGGCAGCGGAAGCAGGAGATAGAAAGGACAAATCAGGAGCAGCGCCGCAGGGCTAGACCTAGTGATGCTCAGGAAGAGTTTCAGGGTGGACCCAAGCCACGACTATTAGGTAGGACGCCTAGACCTCCACCTCCACAACAGCAACAGAGGGGTAGACTAGGCCATCAGGGGCAGTCGGGACCCAGCAAGAGCTCAAGGTCATCGGGTTCGCAGCAGTAGAGAGGATTATAGTAGAGTGGATTCACCATGCCACTTTGACCTATCCATAGTATAAGTCATCCTGGGGCATGCAGGTATGGTTCTTCAACGTGTTATACATTTGGACAAGAGGGTCACCTGATGAGAGACTATGCAGCTAGGGGTCAGAGTGATCGGGACCGACATGATAGATCTTCAGTAGGGTCACATGCCCCAGCATCTCCAACAGGGTGTAGGCCCTCAACTTCAGCCGGTAGAGGCCTAGGCAGGTCAAGCATCTATCTCAGGCACCGGTCCATATGGCACTTATGCTTTACCGAGGTGATAGGAGTCAGAGTCGTCGGCGGATGTGGTGACAGGTATGTTGGAAATTTGCTCTCATTGTATGTATGTTTTGATAGACCAAGGTTCCACTTTTTCTTATGTGATGCCATTAGTAGCCCGAAAATTCGGTATCACGCTAGAATTGCTTCAGCGACCTTTTTTAGTGTCCACACCCATTAGTGATTCTATTATAGCTAAAAGGATCTACCGAGGTTACACTGTAGAGGTTGTTGGTCGCCAGACTTTAGCATATTTGGTGGAATTAGAAATGATTGATTTTGATGTAATTATGGGTATGGACTGTCTAGCACCATGTTATGCCAATGTAGAATGCTGGACCAGGATAGTCCGGTTCCACTTTCCAGGGGAGGTAGTACAAGAGTGGAAAGGTAATGCAGCAATGCCAAAAGGTAGGTTTATATCCTATCTTCAGGGAAGGAAGTTGATAGCAAAGGGTTGTATTTATCATATTGTCAAAGTTCAGGATGTTCAAGCAGAATCCCTGACTCTTTAGTCTATTCCTATAGTCAATGAATTTCCAGATGTATTCCCAAATTAACTTCCTCATATTCCCCTAGAATGGAAAATCGATTTTTCTATCGACCTACTACCAGGCACTCATCCTATCACCATCCCTCCATATCGAATGACTCCTGAAGAGCTCAGAGAATAGAAGGAGCAGTTGAAAGATCTGCTAGATAAGGGCTTTATTAGGCCAAGTACTTCACTGTGGGGTGTACCAGTTTTGTTTGTAAGAAAGAAAGATGGCTCCCTCCGCATGTGTATAGATTACTGGCAGCTAAATAAAGTTAAAATCAAGAATAAGTACCCACACCCCAAAATAGATGAATTTTTTGATCATCTACAAGGAGCGAAATACTTTTCTAAGATTGATTTGAGGTCAGGGTATCATTAGGTGCGGGTTTGAGAAAGAGATATACCAAAGAACGCTTTTAAGACTAGGTATGGCCACTTTGAGTTCCTATTCATGTCCTTCGGATTGACGAATGCTCTAGCAGTGTTCATGGATCTGATGAACCGTATCTTCAAGCCGTATCAGGGCTTGTTTGTGATAGTGTTTATTGATGATATTCTAGTGTATTCTCGTTCAGAAGCAGAACATCGAGATCATTTGTGAACAGTGCTCCAAATTCTCAGGGATCGCCCGTTGTATGCAAAATTTTCTAAATGTGTGTTTTGGCTAAATTCTATAGCCTTTTTAGGCCATATTGTGTCAGAGGCTGGTATTCAGGTAGATTCACAGAAGATTGAGATAGTAAAGACATGGACTAGACCTACAACTCCGACTGAAGTACGTAGTTTCTTGGGGTTAGCTGGGTACTATAGGAGATTTGTAGAGGGGGTTTCTACTTTATCAGCACCTTTTACCAAGTTAACTCAGAAAGCAACTAAAGTTCACTGGACTGAAGCATGTGAGCAGAGTTTCCTGGAGTGGAAAAATAGGTTAACATCAGTTCTAGTACTAGCATTGCTAGAAGGATCAGAAGGTTATGCAATGTATTGTGATGCTTCAAGTATAGGGTTAGGGTGTGTTCTGATGCAAAACCATAAGGTAATTGCTTATGCTTCGAGGCAGCTGAGAAAACATAAAAAGAACAACCCCACCCATGATCTGGAGCTAGCCGCAGTAGTTCATGCCCTGAAAATATGGAGGCACTATCTGTATGGCATCCATGTAGATATTTTCACTAATTATAAGTGTCTCCTGTATTTCTTCACTTAGAAAGAGTTGAATCTACAACAGTGTCATTGGTTAGAATTGTTGAAAACTATGACGTAGACATTTTGTATCATCCAGGGAAGGCCAATATCATAGCAGATGCACTTATCCATAGATCAATGGGGAGATTGGCACATTTGTGGCCCAAACAGCATGTACTGGCCCAAGAATTACACTAGTTAGCCAGTTTAGCCGTCAGAATAGTAGACCTGGGAGACAATGGGGCTATAATTCAGAATACAGCAGTATCGTCCCTAGTAGTGGAGGTAAAAGAATTGCAGTATAAAGATCCTCATTTAGCACAACTTAGAGATAAGGTACTACAGGGGGAAGTATAAGTTTTTGAGGTAACCGAAGACGGGGTCTTGAGATGTAGGGGTCGCCTCTGCGTTCTAGATGTGGAAGAACTTCGCTTGTATATCATGGAAGAGGTACATTATTACCGTTATTCTCTTCACCCAGGTTCAACAAAAATGTATCATGACATAAAAGAGATTTACTGGTGGCCAGGAAGGAAAAAGGGGGTAGAAGAATTTGTAGCACAATGCCCTAACTACCAGCAGGTAAAGGCTAAATATTAAAAACTCGGTGGACTAACATAGGAGATAAAAGTACCTATGTGGAAATGGGAGGCAATCAATATGGATTTTGTGACAGGATTACCCCGTACCCAATGCAGATTTGATTCTATCTAGGTGATAGTTGATAGGTTGATGAAATCAACTCATTTTCTTACAGTCAGGACCACTTTCTTAGCCGATGACTATGCCGAATTGTATATAATAGAAATAGTTAGACTGCATGGTGTCCCAGTATCTATCACTTCTGGTAGAGCGGCACAATTTAAATCTAGATTCTGGCAGTCATTTCAGAAAGGCTTGGGAACACAAGTTAATCTAAGTACAGCCTTCCATCTCAAACAGACTAGCAGGCGAAATGTACAATTCAGACGCTCGAGGATATGTTACGGGCATGCATGCTAGACTTCGAGGGCAGGTGGGATGAACATTTACCCCTTATTGAATTTTCATATAATAACAATTACCATTCGGCAATTCAGATGGCCCCGTACGAGGCCTTATATGGGCAGAAGTGCAGGTCTCCTATTGGATGGTTCGAGGTTGGAGAATCAAGGTTAATTGAGCCAGACATAATCTACTAGTTAGAGGAGAAAGTAAAACTTATTAGAGAGCGCTTGCTGACAGCTCAGAGTCTTAAGAAAATCTTACTCTGATGTGCGGCGTAGGGATCTAGAATTCAATATAGACGACTGGGTATTTCTTAAAGTCTCACCAATTAAGGGTGTAATGAGGTTTGGTAAAAAGGGCAAGTCTAACCCGAGGTTTATTGGGCCATATTGAATCCTTCGGATAATAGGCCTGCTGGCATACGAGTTAGATTTTCCTTCAGAGTTGGAATCTGTTTACTCGATCTCTCACGTGTCGATGTTATGGAAGTTTATAGGGGATCCGTCCCGAGTTGTGCCAGTCGAGGAAGTCTAGGTTACTGAGGAGTTGGCCTATGAAGAAGTTCCAGTGGCCATATTAGATCGGAAGATTTGCGGGTTGAGACAAAAAGACGTTGCCTTTGTTAAGGTATTGTGAATAAACTTGAATAGGGAAGAGATGACCTGGGAAGCCGAGGATGACATGAGATCCAGATATCCTCAATTGTTCTAGGGTTAGTACAGACTATGCAGATAAGGTGAAGTTGTTAATTCAGTTGTTTTTTTATGATTTATATTACATATATTGTTTAGTTGACTACAATCTTGTTGTGAAAGAGTTGTTATAGTGTCATGTGAGATATCTGTATTGGACTTTTCTGCATTTCAGGGTTTTTAAATGGTCCATATTACAAGGGAGACTCTATCGAAATTTTTCCAGAATAATAGTTAAAAGAGTTAAACGCATGTAGGTTGAAGTGACATTCGTGGACGAATGTTCCTAAGGGGGGAGGATGTTACACCCCATAAGTTCCTAGCATTTAGTCAGCATATTCTTACGTTAGCCAAGAGTTTTAGAGTACGATGTGTACGAGAAAGGGCCCGGGAAAAGGTCGAATGAGCATGGAATCGAGGATGCGAGGGAGAAGGCCGGACAGGATGCCACAAGGGGCAACATGTCATTGACCTCTCCCTACGCGTTGGGTGCCGTGACATGGCCCTAAATCACCATGGGGTCCGTAACATGGACCCCCTTTCCACCGCCCAAGTATATATATAAAGTCCCTTTATGTGGTGAATCATTTCATATATTAACATTCTCGTCCAACAAGTGAAAGGTACGTAATTTTTAAGTTATTTTCCTCCAATTACACTGCCAAATGCTATCCAAACTAAAATTAACTTCACGTATCGAGTTATAAGCTTGCAGGGAGCTCGACAAACCGTAACCCCACCGAGTAGAAGTTGTCATTATTGCTCCAAACTGATTTCTATACGATCAGAGGCTTAAAGTAAGCATTTCTCCCTTCTGAACTCTCAGGAAATTATATGTTTTTCACCATATTTCGTTAAGTTGAAGTATAGTTAATATTAGTATTAAATTTATCATTTTTGTCGAATTTAGTAATGAAACTATTCTCATTCTTCCAGTAATATGATTACAGTTGCAAAGGGCTACTGAATACAAACTGAAACTCTCTAGATATAGTTAGGGTTAAGGATGTCAAGACCGAGACCCCAACTANTGATTACAGTTGCAAAGGGCTACTGAATACAAACTGAAACTCTCTAGTTAATCAGAAATCGACGGTCCAGGTATATTTAGGAAAATCTATTCGGCAAGTTAGTTTCTTTAGTGTTATAACTCAGTTTGAATCCCAGTAAGTGAGCTAGAAGTATATCTATTATGATTAGCTGTTGCTATTAGTTTATACTAGTACTTATGTTAGTTTGGGATTGACTATGCCCTGCATAGCCTTCCATACCCAACCCAGGGTTACTACTGTGTCGATGCCCGCCAGGGGCGAGATGACGTCACTCCAAGGATTGGTAGGTCGTTGGTAAGGGACGGAGATGGGGTCCAAGGGCTTCATAAAGTCCATTCCATGGCTAGACTATTATATTTCATATCGGCACCACAACCCCGTCGAGCCTAGTGCCCGGGGTGCAGATATCAAGAATCCACTAGACTCAGACACAACTACAATTTACAGACCGAGCAGGCTCAGTTGTAGACCCAGGGGACTGGTAGGACGGCTATAGTTATTAGATGACTCAGTGTGACCTTGTAGGGGTATATAAATTGATGTGTACTAGCCAGGACTTATGAGGGCCCCGGGTGGGTTATTCTGTGCTGGTTGTACCTTCCGACATATGGGGGCCAGGTAAGGTTCTTGTTTGTATTAGTTACTGATAGATTAGACAGCAGGAAGTTCATCTATTCAGGTAGTATCTCTATTTCTTTCTTTTAGTTACTTTTAGTTACTTTTAGTTTCCTTTTAGTTCATTCCATTATTTACAATTACTGCCTTATATATTCAGTACATATTGTATTGACGCCCTTCTTGGGGCGCTGCATTACTTTCCTGCAGATGCCGATAGACGAGGACCAAGATCATCTTAGCTTTCAGCTAGAGTTACTAGAGCAGTCAACTGCTTTCCTCCGGAGCTAACAGCTAGAAGGTTTACTCTTCTTTTTGTACAGTTTATGGGTAGGCCGGGGCCCTGTATGGACTATTATATCACTCCTAGAGGCTTGAAGATTGTTTTAGATTCCCTGTGGTTAGTTGTTATTGGCCGTGTGGGGCCCGTGTATGCTTTATTTTACGTGTTGGCCATATCGGGCCTTGGTTAGCTGAAAGTTAGCGGACTTGTCGGCCATAGCATAGTTTAGTGCTGGATTTACTTTACAGTTATAACTAGAGATCATGGTGGTCTCGTTTGCTCACATAGGATTCCCTGCTATTGCCTATTTCTAGTTAGCTATTTTATTTTACAGGTGGCTATAAGGCCTTGTTGGCCGGGGGCTATGTTTACAGCCGAGATATAGCCCGTGGTTTTGCTGATTTAAAGATTAGGCATGCACCAGAAGTGGATAAGCCCAGTCAGGTCAGTTCAAATCCTAGTAGGGCACCAGGTGCCAATCATGCCACCCAAGGTGGGGCGTGGCAGCGCTAATGGTAATTTGCCGTTCCAGTCACCGAAGGACACCCTAAGTTATAGAAAATATCTTGAAGATACGGCGGTTCATGAATTGACATCCGCAAAACACCGGGTGTACCACCAATGTTCACTGGATTTAACTAAGGGCCAGAAAAGATACCCGGCGGTTCACGGATTGGAACTGGCGAACCGCCGGTGTCTCCATCGATTCCGAAATGGTGCTCCGAGGTATAATCGTCCAACATGGGAAAGGAGATAAAAAGTTCCCTACTTTTCAGGATATAAATAGTAGATAAAGTACTTTGTATTGAGATATGCAGAAGAAGATATATAAATAGAGCTATTGAGATAGAGCAAAGCGTATATCACATCATTGTTTCCCTTTTTAGCTGTAGAACATTCTCTTAATTGAAGTAGCTAGATTTTGATTGGTAAATTTGTCGAAAGTGTTCTGCACTATTTCTTCTTTGTACCAGTAAGTTTCAGCTATCGTCGGAAATTATCTTGTGAAGTTGATTTTCTACTCTTGCTATTATATTCAATGAAGTTATGATGAATGTGTTTCTGAATTTCTTAATCATGAGTGACTAAATCTTTAACCAGAGGTGTGTGATGATGAATACCTAGAGTCATCTTCATATTGTTCAAATAAGTGTAAATCTATTAGATTATCTTTAATCTATAAAGGAAGATCCATTGATTATGATATGTGTCTATTTTTTCATGCGTGCTTGTTGCTTTTAAAAGAATAATTATGAATTGGAAGAGAATTTAATAGTTTGTATGGATTATAGATTGTGAAATTGGTCTACAAATAGCTGAAATCGCATTCTCATTCCTTATTAGTAGCTAATAACTAGAAATTAGTGTAGTTGTTAATCCAAATCAAATTGGGATGAGCTAAATCGTGACTAGAGGTTTGACAAAGCTCTAGTAAGAGGTAATACAAGGCTGAGAAGCTATAATTATCCACTCCCCAAGGTTATTTACAGTTGTTGAACTCATAAGATGACTTGCCATGTCCGGATCTAGTTAGTATTTCATCTACACCGCACCTATAGTCTTTCACACTCTTCTTGATAACTTAGCTGATCTTGCAGATTTATTTCACTAAATCACCCAATACAATTCTCTGCAAATTTTAATCCCCCCAATTTTATTTGTTTTTATATTGAATATACGTGGTGCAAGCTAACGTCAATTTCTCAACTGACCCTTGTAACTATCATTCCCTAGTCCTCATGGGATTCGACCCCGGAACTCGTCGGGTTACTTGTGTTGATACTTCAGTCGTGTATATTCTTAGCATGAAGGATATACTTAGGAAGTTGTAAAAAATGGCGCTATTGCCGGGGACTAGCACTTAATATTCTTGTGTTGATTGTTAAGTTGAAATAGTTTTGCATCAAAGCTACTTGATGTGGGTTTGCTGTTTTGTTAGGATCTCATAAATACATGAGTCATCATTCCCAAACAGGGCATAGATTAGTGGAAGGTAACATGGAACATGATGAAGATAATCCGGTGATGCCGTAAGTTGCAAGAGCCATTCACCTACCACCGACGGTAAGGAATTCAGCATTTCATATCACTAGCCCCATGCTGCACTTGTTTCAAATGAAGGGGCTCTTTGACAGAAAAACAAATGAGTACGCGAATCGACATTTGAGAAACTTCATGGAAATATGCTAGCCCTTCAATATTACATATATCAGTCAAGAGTCAATCAGGTTGAGACTCTTTCCTTTTTCACTGACGATGGGGGCAACAATGTGGCTAGAGGAACTCCCTTCGGGATGTATTACTTCTTTGCAAGAGTTAACTGAGGATTTCTTGGACTGCTTTTTCCTCCATCAAAGATGCTTCAGCTGAGGGATGATATTACAAATTTCAGGCAAGAACCGGGAGAGCCTTTGCATGAGGCACTGTTAAGGTTTAAAAATAAGGTTGATCTTTCCTCAAATCATGGACTTCCGAATGGAGTGCTTCTCCAAATCTTCTACAAGGCCCTTGATTCAATCAACAAGTCCGTGGCTAACAACCTAGCTGGTGGTTCTATCATGGATCAAACATATAGGTTGGCCAAAGCCTTCCTAGACAGAATGACAAAGACCAATAGGGTGTGGCACACGAGAGAAACAAATGTGTCCACTTATGAGATCAGCTTAAGTGCATTGGCGGTTGAGTTGCGGAAAAGAGATGAAGAGCATGATAAAAATCTTTCCAAGATGATGAAACAACTAGAATTTATGAAAAAACACATGATGGGAGCAGGGCCCAAGGTGGTAAATTGTAATACTCCGAAAGCGCCTAAGATTAGACTCAGGAATTAAAATTTGAAAGTTGGCTGAAACTGGGAAAATCTCACAGGACGGATGACCCAATGGATCGTTGGTTCAACCAATGACCCGTGGGAAGAAGTCATGGGAAGGCCAGGTTTGGTGACAGTGGAAACATCAAGTGAAGTAACGACTCATTGTTGGGAACAATGAGTCATTGTTTAGAGCCGTGGGTGGTACTGGAATTCAGCATAGGGGATGTAATGGGTCATCCCATGACCCACTGTGAGATATAACGGGTCGTGCTCACCAATTGTGGTATGGGATGTTAATAATTTTCCAGTTGACCTAACGGAAGGTAACTACGACACGTTGGATGAAGTAACGAGTCGTAATGAGGTTCATTGTAAGGAGAAGTACAGAATCTGAAGAAGGAAGTAATAGTTGAAACAATGACCCATTGAATGTAAGGACAAGTCATCCTATTGTGTCATAGGATTGAAACTTAGATCAGGAAGTTGGCAGTGTAGATATCGGACGTATACCACGAGTCGTGGTATCCTCCAATGACCTGTTGGTACGCCTGTTAGTTCACCCCGCGGAGATTTTTCAGGGTTTTTCATTAAGGGTATTTTCATCATTACTACACTCTAAGGTCCTAAATTACATTGTTTTAAGTTATTTTATGAGTGTATTAAGATAGGTTAAGCTCCCTAACATCTTCATTCTCATGCATGCAAAGTTAGAAAAGTTTAGAGGTGATCTAGATAATTTTTGAGGTGTTCTTCATCAATTTCCCTTTGGGCTTTCAAGGAGTGGTGAGAATTGATCTTACCCAGGTATGTAAGGTTATGAATGGGTGTTTTCATTCACACCCATGCCCAATCTCTTATAACTCATGAAGTTTGATCAAAAATCTTATGGGGTTTTAACTTAAATGTTGTGAAATTCTAATGATCTATCAATGGGTTGTTATCTTTCGTGATATATGTCATATTTTATGAATTTTGATTATATTCTACAACTATTTTGATCATAAAATTATTGATTTTCATTTCACTAAATTGAGCCTAATTATGCATTTTCTATGATGAATCAAGTTATGATCTTTACTTCAATTGTTGATATTTGTAAACACATGATGATTTATGTTTTGAAATATGTATTTATTCAAATACCCATTATGAATTGATGATTTGCAAAGTATATATATGATTTACAAGTACGCATGAATCCATGATTTACTAGTTATGTTTTTGGCTGACTCACGGGCCTTAACCTCAAGGCTAGTTCACGTATTTACAAGCATGTTTATGATTATTATGATTCAACTAGCCCATGAATCTCATGCATATTATACTTATGAGCACTATATATTTTGTGGGAGTAGTATTTCTCACCGAGTAGGTTCGGGGACTAGGTTTTGCCTCTGATCTCATAACTACGAGCCACTGATGTGCTGTGGATTTGCAGCACATTGGACGCTCAAAACTAAGAAAACAACATGGACTTAGGTGTATTTATGTGGATATGAGGTACTTTTCCTTTTGTTGCAAGATAAACAAGTTTTGGAATTGAAAATTTCAGAAGATAGCTTAAAAAATGCAAAATGGGAAAAAGTGCAGACCACAGTACAGATGGTAGGAAGGAGCCACGAGTCGTACTAGTGGCCGTGAGAAGTTGCTGAAAGTTATGGCTGAGCAGATATGACCGACGAGTCCCATTATGTCCTACAACAGGCCTGTATGAGTCGTGATGAGGAAGCCGTGATGAAATCCAGAAGAATTGCATTTGAGTCTGACTCCTTCTACGAGAAAAAAGTACAACCCGTAAGATGAAGGTACGATTCGTATCATTCTGGTCGTGATGAACTTCAGAAAATACATAAAAATCTCTTATTCAAAGTACGAGAGCTCAGTACGAGTTGTGAGGTTATGCTACAAGTCGTACCTAGATCCAAAACATAGCCGGAATTTAGCCAGTTGAGATTGTACGAGAGGAAGCTACAGGTCGTAGGAGCATGCTACGGATTATAGGTCGAGTCGTGGGACTAGCGGCGACGGATATGGAAATTCACCCTGTTTGCTTAGGAAAAGGATTCTTGTGTGTATAAATATGTTTTAGGTTTTATTTTTTATTGGAGGACATCAGTTTGATAGTTTTAGACAGTAGAAATCTTGAGAGAGAGAGAATTGAGTTGGTCTTAACCTTTGATCAACCTATTGTTCAATTCATCTTGTTCTTGCTACTCGTTTTTTCAAGATTATTGTGGAGTAATTGAAGGAAGTGTTTTTTCAATCATTACTGTAAGTATTGATTTTTTTCTTAATCATGAATGCAAATCACAAGCTTGCAACTATGAGAGGCTAAAACCTCCATAACCATGGTGAATTAACAAGCTAGGGTTACACAAAGTGATCTTAAAACCAATCAAATACTTATATTGTAGTCTCTTCATTCTTAAACATTTCTTAACGATGCGCAACATTAGGAAGTGCCCAAATTCTTTACTTGCTTTGGTCGAAGAGGTAGAGATTAGGAAAAGAGAATTACAACAAAGCCTTTATTTTGATAATCATTGTATTAACTTGAGCTGCGGTCGCAAGATAGTTATATATGGAACTTAGTGATAACGGATAGTTTGAAACCGCTCATGAGACTAGATCGAGTGATTGAGTATAGT
>JACEIK010012295.1:9272-23915 GCA_018107945.1 Datura stramonium | reverse complement strand
ATACAACATTGAAATGACGAATACTAAACATATGGCCTGCATAGGCCTCCATCGTAATGCATAACTGGAACTGAGTACATATAACAGGTAAAGCTAGAAAATAAAACATAAATTCATGTATGAAATTTTTTTATAAATCATAAGGAACTGTGGTTGACCTAAGAGTTTCAATAAAATTTATAGATCGTGTTCAAGAGATATTAGAGCTCAGAAACTCGCTAGTTTGGAATTCGACTTAAGGGAAAGGGATTATGAAATATCCCCTTGGACTTACATATTTAATAATTTACACATAATATAAAGGACAACAATAACCAGGTAACCCTAATTTGATAAGCTCGTTTACCCTTAATAGGTTGCGATGTCTCTACGTGGCTTAAAATCGTTTACACGTTCTCATCTTGGCTCTTTCACCAATTTAAGTTATCAAGCAGACCTTTAAACAAATTTAACATCACATATATATACAAATGACATAAAGTAAATACCAGCTAACGATACACAAGTTGAGGGTCTCCAACTCAATATACAACTACGACAACAATCAACACAATATCACACTTTAGATGTCTAACTTCTTCTAGGAATAATCTTAAAATTTAAACTCAATAAGACATGAAACTTTAAAGTTTAAATGAATCTTAACATACTTCCTCAAGAATTTTCAAGAGGTTGCTGGCTCATTCAATTCACAACACACAAATCGTGCTTACATACCTTTCTCCGATGAACTTTTCTCTAGCCGATTTCCTATTTCAATGATCAGCCTTAAACCTCCTTAATCTAGTGGTTTTATAGTCCAACGAAAATCTTAATATATAGAAAAAGAGTGCAGCCAAAATAACTAACCAAAGGCAGTCACAATAGCAACAACAACACATGGCAACATCAACAACATTTAGTCATTTTCTCAACTAGTTTTCACTAACTTTTCAGGGAGAAAAAAGAGGAAATTTAACCTTAGTTTTATGTAATTATTCCCCTAAATATTAATTATAATTACAGAAAAATAAACAGCCAAAAATCCTAAGGAGAACGAACACACAAACAGTCCATCGACAGCTCACTTAGCTGCCAATTTTCAGATTTTCGCTTTGCAATTTGAGAGGTTTAAAAGTGGTGAAATACTTACCTTTTCCTAGGGGTTTGTTATTGGTTAAATATAGGTTCAATTGACCTAAACTTCTTGTCCAAAAATTCAGCAACCTTGCTGTCCAAAACGCAGCACAAACAGTTTACCAACACACTAAACACACCTCCAACTTATAATCTTTTAATCAAGAATTCAAGCATAGTTAGGAGTAGAATTCTTAAATTTATTACTTGTGTTTAATCCCTACCAATAGGTAACATATTTTTAGCTTAGAACAGCTTCAAAAACACAGAAAATTCACCACAGCAACACTGCCCAAGTGCAGCCAAAACAGCCACCAACACACCACTTTCACCTTATGATAGCTTCCCTTCACTTAGATTTACTTTTAATGGAGTTTAGCTTGGCGTTCTCCTTAGTTTTTTTCTGGAAATTTAAGAGAATTTCATAGGATAAGCAAGAACCTCAATCTTGGAAACGTTGAAAATGGTTTCATAACACACAACTTAAAATATAAAGGGTGTTGGGCGGTGGCCACCTCACTTCCCAACTGTGTCATGGTAAAACATCTATAACTTTTTAATCCTAACTTCGATTGACGATAGATTTGATGTTCTGAAAGGTAGACTCAAAGAAATTTAGTTTGATAGGTCGTGGGGCTTCTAATTCATTATATATTGAGAGATATGATCGTTTAAAGTTGATCCTTACTTATGAACTTCACATACTCTTTGGTTTTTCATTCGTTCACATTTCCCTTGTCATCTATGACCAATATACAACCCGTAATTTCCTTAACCTAGCATACACACATAAAAAAATCACCAAAAATTTTCTGGGGTGTTATATTCTCCCTCCCTTAGGAACATTCGTCCCCGAATGGAAATTAATTTCACTTAATATGCTTCAAAATACATACTCAGTAACCTAGGTATCAAAAACATACCTTAACATCATGTCGACATAATAAATAGGTGAGGATATTTATTCTTCATTTCCTCCTCAGCCTTCCAAGTCACTTGCTCGATGTTATTACTTCACCATAATACTTTAATGGAGGCGACTTCTTTGTTCCGAAGTTTCCTGACTTGTCGGTCAAGTATAACAACTGGGACCTCGGTGTACGTCATCTCCTCAGAAATCCGGATATCATCTATAGGCATAACATGGGTTGGGCATCCTATACACTTCTGCAACATCGATACATGAAATACGGGGTGGAGTGCCGCTAGCTCTGGTTGCAATGCAAACTCATAGGCTACTTTGCCTATCCTGCGGATAACTCTATAAGGCCCAACATATCTAGGGCTCAGCTTGCCCTTTTGGCAGAATCGCATGACACCTTTCATAGGAAACACTTTCAGGAAGACCCAATCATTAATAGAAAACTCCAGCGCTCGACAACTTACATCAGCATAAGACTTCTGCCTACTCTGGGCCGTTTGAAGCCGATCTATAATAAGTTTCACCTTGTCAATAGCCTGCTGCACTAAGTATGGCCCCAATAACTCTGCCTCGCTGAGTTCAAACTAGCCCATAGGCGACCTGCACTTGTGCCCATACAAAGCTTCATATGGGGCCATCTGAATACTTGCCTTGTAGCTGTTATAATAGGCGAACTACATCAAGTAAACATGATCATCCCAGCTTCAGCCAAATCTAAAACACAGGCACGCAACATATTTTCAAGCGTCTGAATGGTATGTTCAGCCTGTCCATCTGTCTGAGGATGAAATACGGTATTGAGGATTACCTGAGTGCCCAAGCCTTTTTGGAAAGACTTCCAGAAGTTTGCTATGAACTGAGCACCTCTTTCAGAAATAATGGACAAGGGGACGCCATGTAAGTGAACTATCTCCAGTATATAAAGCCTAGCATAATTTCTGCAGCATATGTGGTCTTAACTGGCAAGAAGTGAGTTGATTTAGTTAATCTATCAACTATTACCCAGGTAGAATCATGCTTCCTTCTCATTCGAGGAAATCTTGTAATAAAATCCATATTAATCTCCTCCCATTTCCAGGCTGGAATTTCTATATCCTGCACTAGACCTCCAGGCCTCTGGTGCTCAACCTTCACCTGCTGGCAATTGGGACATTGAGTCACAAGACCAATGATGTCCTTTTTCATGCCATTCCACCAATATAGATGCCTCAGGTCACGATACATCTTTGTGGCACCTGGGTGTACTGAATACCGAGAGTAATAATCTTTATTCATAATCTGTTCCCGTAGCTCACCCACATTAGGTACACATAGACAACCCTGGTATCTTAGGACTCCATCGGGTCCACAATCAAATAGGTTCTACTTCTATTGTGGTATACTGTCTCTTAGTAAGACTAACTATGCATCATCATATTATCGTTGCTTAATTTCTGCTATCAAGGATAATTCTGCTGTTTTTTGACAATAACACCCCCATATTCGGCATCCAGTAACCAAATCTGTAAGTTCGCAAACTGCTATAGAGCCTTGTTATTTCAATCCTGTCAACCTGAATATGACTCAAGCTACCCATAGACTTGCGACTTAGCGCATCAGCTATAATATTTGCCTTGATTGGATGATATAGAATGCTAACATCATATTCTTTCAGCAATTCTAACCACCTTCTCTGGTGTAAATTCAACTCTTCTGCTGAAACAAATACTGGAGACTCTTATGATCTATGAAGATATCAACATGTACCCCATATAAGTAGTGGCGCAAAATCTTCAATGCAAATACCACTGTGGCCAACTCAAGATCATGGGTAGGATAATATTGCTTGTGCTTCCTCAACTGTCTAGAGGCATAAGCAATGACCTTGCCGTGTTGCATCAAAACACAACCTAGCCCAACTCTCGAAGCATCACAATAGACCACATAACCCTCGACACCCTCTGGAAGAGTCAGGACAGGTGTTGAAGTTAGCCTATCTTTCAATTCGTGAAAACATCACTTGCATGCTTCTGTCCACTGAAACTTAGCTGCTTTATGAGTCAAATTTGTCAATGGTGCAGCGATAGTAGAGAAACCTTCCACAAATCGGTGATAATAACCTGCAAACCCCAGAAAGTTGCGAACCTCTGTAGGATTCAAGGGTCTGGGCCAAGTCTTTGTTGCCTCTATCTTCTAACTATCCACTCTTATACCTTCAGTCATAATTACATGACCAAGGAAAGCCTCAGATGTTAGCCAAAACAAATAATAGAAAATTTAGCATATAACATGTGCTCCTGTAGAGTCTGTAATACTACTCTCAAATAACCTGCATGCTCGGGCTCGAATCGCGAGTAAATCAGAATATCATCAATGAAGACAATCACAAATACATCAAGAAAAGTCCTAAACACCTGATTTATCAGGTCCATAAAAGCTGCTAGGGCATTAGTAAGCCCAAATGACATCACTAAGAACTCATAATTACCATATCTAGTCCAGAAGTCATTCTTGGGGATATAAACTTCCCTAACCCATAACTGATGGTACCCAAACCTCAAATCAATCTTTGAGAAGCATCTGGCACCCTATAACTGTTCAAATAGGTCATCAATCCTGGGAAGTGGTACTTATTCTTAATTGTAACCTTATTTAGCTGCCTATAGTCGATACACATTCTTAACAACCCATCTTTCTTTCGCACAAAGAGCACTAGTGCACCCCAAAGTGATACACTAGGTCGAATGAATCCCTTCTCGAGCAGATATCTCAAATTCTCTTTTAATTCCCTAAGCTCTGCTGGAGCCATTCTATAAGGAGGGATGAATATAGGCTGAGTACCTGGAAGTAGATCAATAGAAAAATCTATCTCCCTTTTAGGAGGAATTCCATGCAAATCCTCTGGAAAGACCTCAGGGAACTCATCTACAATAGGAATTGACTGGAGAGTCGTAGGCTCACATTCCATGTTTCTTACCCGAACGAAGTTTGAAATACAACCTTTGGATATCAACTTTTGAGCCTTCAGTTATGAACTAAACTTACCTTTAGGCGTAGCGGCATTACCTTGCCATTCCTTGACTGGCTCTCCGGGAAAATGGAATCTAACAACCTTAGCTCTACAATCAACATTAGCCTAACATGCCTCCAACAAATCCATGCCCATAATGACATCAAAATCAACCATTTCAAGCTCAACTAGATCAGCTAAGGTTGATCTTTCACATACTAATACTGCACAGTTCCGGTAAACTCGTCTAGCTAACACAGATTCACCAATTGGCGTAGAAACAACAAATGGTATAGATAATAACTCTAGGACTCTCTCAAACTGACTCGCAACCAATGGTGTAACACAATAAAGTGTATAACCAGGATCAAGTAAGAAACATACTGTACGAGAATAAAGAAATCAAAGTACCTGTAACAACATCAGGTGAGGCCTCTTGGTCCTGTCGACCGCCCAAAGCATAAAATCGATTCTGGGTTGCACCAAAACTAGAAGCCTCTCTCCCTCTGCCTCTGCCACGACCTGTTTCTAGCTGAGGATCAGGTCTTGGAGGTCGAACGGAGGATGACGAAGAAACCGTTGATCGCGCCTGATCCGCCTTGACCCTATATGAATAATCCCTCATAAAGTTCCCCGGATGCCCACAACGATAACATACATTCTTCCCCTGACGACACTGACCTAAATGAGATTTCCACACTGGGGACAAGGTGGGAATGGTGGTCGCCTCTGCCCGCTCGCTCCTGTCATCGAGAGCTAGATGGAGCTGGGCCTTGGTCCCTTCTCTATCTTGAAACTGAGGTGGGCACTTCCTATTGGCCTAACTGACTACCTGGACGACTGAGCCCCTAGGTCACCCTACGGCCCTCTGTAAGGACCCACAGTCCTAGCTCTCTTTCGTTGCTCCTACTGTCTCCGAGTATCTCGTAATTGATGAACCAAATCCTCTGCCCTCTAGGCCAAATCCTGAATTCGTGAAATTTCCATGTGCTCCTAAGTAGATACCCCCAAGAATTCTCGAGCTATATGAAGCCCTAACCCTAACACGAACCGATGAACTCTATCCTCCATCATATGAACCATGTAAGGAGAATACCTGGAAAGAGAATTAAATCGAAGACAATAGTCACGCACACTCATACTTCCTTGCTCTAGGTGCAAAAACTGCTCAGCTCGAGCCAGTAGAAGCTCTCGGGGTAGATAGTGGTGCATAAAGGCCTTGGAGAACTCTTCCCACTCAGCTAATGGTGCATCTGCTCCTCCGGATCGAGCCCAAGCCTCATACAACAATATGGCCACATCACGTAGTCTGAAGGCCGCCAACTCTACTTCCTCAATTATTGTAGGTCACATCACCTTTAACACCCTATAAGTCTGATCGATAAAGTCCTGAGGATCCTTGCTCGGGTTTGATGCGGTGAATATAGGAGGGCTCAAACTCAAGAACTCATGGGCCCTGGAACTCTCAGTTGTCTAGCATCTATGACTATCCCTCGCCTCCAATCGTCTCTCTTGACCTGCAAATATACGAGCCATCAGCTGAACAGCTCCCTAAAGACCCTGTCCTTCTAGAACAATTAGAGGTACCATAGACGTGGGAGGGTCTGCCACTCTACTACCCTCAAGTACTGCTGGTGCGGGAGGAGCTATAGCTCTATCTACCATTGCTCTGGTCGGTGCTGGAGGAACTGTAATACTTGGGGCAGGAGAATCACTATGAGCCTCTGACCTGTCTCTCTGATCCACTGGAGTACCCTCCCAACGGATGTTCCAATCAACCTTGTAGTCATCTTCCTTGTCACAGGCATACTTTGAAACAATAACACAATTTAGATATCACACTACTTATGAGCTCGACCTATAGCATGAACTATTGATAAAAGAAGTAAAACAATTAGCCTCCTGATTATAAGTATGGTGCACAACATACCCATAAGAAAGACTCTAGTATACACGGCTTTATGGACTCCCTAGGACACGACTTCGCACTGATACCAAGTTTTCCACGCCCCAAAATTGGGGTGGGGTGCAACTAGCACTCGATTAATGATCGATCGAGAAACCCTCTATATAGCATCTATAAATGTAACATTAAGGCTGACCAAGCCACCTGTCACAACCAACCAAGATAAATACTAGGCCAATAATGCATTGACAATTATAAATATGCAACCTGGAAAGCCGAAAAGGCAACAACAAAGCTAAGCAAAGCAATGAAAAACCAATACGACTACACAACCCACACTACTATAAAAACTAGTCCACATCAGCCTCTATAGAGTAAACAAACTTGAAATGCACGGGACAAGGATCCGGCCTATCCATGTTGTACACAAAACTAAAAATAGTACAAAGAAGGACATGGCTCCTGAAAGAGAGAAGCATACCACTATTCTACTAAAATCTTTCTCCTACTACGTCTGATGATCTGAGCCTCGGCCTGTACTTGCAGCACGATTGCAGGAAAGGTCCCAAGATGAAGGGACATCAGTACGAATAAAATGTACTGGTGGTATAAGGTTGAAAACTGTAAACATGTAAGATGAAAATGATAACTAGGCCAGAAATAAGGAGTAGTAACAACCCAGAATCCTAAAAATAGAAATCGGACAACAACTCATCATTGAAGGGTAAATGCAACCATCTAATGCACAACAAATACTATAACTGATATTCTAGCAGACAGTCTACCATAAAATGTATATACAATTCTTCCAGCCAGTGTACCACACAGGGGTAAAAATAAAAATGCTTCCAGCCGGTGTACCATACCGGGGTAAAATCCATCCAGCCGGTGTACCACACCAGGGTAAAATAACAAGACCTCCAGCTGGTGTACCACACAGGGGTAAAATCAATAAATTTTATACAAAATCATAAATGGAGCCGATATGGCTTAAACTGGACCAGCTCAATATGTAAAACATAGAAATGACGAATACTAAACATGTGGTTTGCATAAGCCTCCTTAATAATGCATAACTGGAACTAAGTACATATAACATGTAAAGAAAGAAAATATAACTTAATTCATGTATTAAAAACTTTTACAAATTATAAGGAACTAAGGGTTACCTATGAGTTTCAACAAAATTTATAGATCGTGTTCAAGGGACATTAGAGCTCAGAAACTCGCTAGATTGTCGTTCAGCTTAAGGGAAAGGGATTATGAAATATCCCCTTGGCATGAAATATTTAATAACATACACATAAGATAAAGTACGACCATAACCAGGTAATCCTAATTTGATAAGCTCGTTTACCCTCAATAGCTTGCGACGTCTTTACGTGGCTTAAAATTGTTCACATGTCCTCGTCTTGTCTCTTTCACCAATTTCAGTTAGCAACCAGACCTTTAAACACATTTAACATCACATATATATACACATGACATACAGTAAGTACCAGCTAACAATGCCCATGCTGAGGGGTGTCCAACTCAATGTACAACTACGACAACAATCAACACAATATCACACTTTAGATGTCTCACTTCGGCTAGGAATAATCTTAACATTTATCCTCAATAAAACATGGAAATCTAAAGCTTAAATGAATCTTAACATACTCCCTCAAGACATTTAAATAGGTTGATGTCTCATTTGATTCACAACACACGAATCGTGCTTAAAAGTATGATAGATGGGGCGCCTTACATACCTTTCTCCGATGAACTTTTCTCTAGCCGATTTCATAACTCAATGATCATACTTAAACCTCCTTAATCCAGTGGTTTTACATGCCAACTAAAAGCTTAAAATATAGCAAAAAATGCAGCCAAAATAACTAACCAGAGGTAGTCATAATAGCAACAACAACACACGGCAACATCAAAAACATCTAGCCATTTTCTCAACTAGTTTTCACTAACTTTTGAGGGAGAAACAAGAGGGAAATTTTAAATTAGTTTTTCTGTAATTTTACCCCTTAATATTAAGTATAATTCCAGAAAAATAAACTGCCAAAAATCCTAAGGAAAACGAGCAAAACTCAGCTCACAAACAGTCCATCGACAACTCACTTAGCTACCAATTTTCAGATTTTCTCTTTGCAATTTGAGAGGTTTAAAAGGGGAGAAATCCTTACCTTTTCTCCTGGTTTCAACACCTACTATAATATGAATATATAGGCAGTTCAAATATATTTTGAAAAACAGAAAAACTTCTTCAAAACCTTGCCAAAACCGAGCTGCAAAACAGCCCCTATCACTTGGCAAGGTAATCTCAACTTATCTTGTGGTTTTCTTGAACTTTTCTTGATGTTCCTCCTTGATTTTCTTTGTTTTAGCTGCTGGAATTGAGAGAGAAATGGAATCCTTAGAAAGCTGGTCGATTTAGATTTAGCTGAAAATGTTTTTCACAAGTGAAAAATTAGATTTTAAGTAAATAGAGCGGTGGAGGAGCTAGGGCATCATGCCCGCGTCACCGCTAGTGATGCTTTAGTAAAATGCACATAATTATTACTCCTAACTCCGATTCACAAGCGATTTGATGTTCCGAAAACTAGACTCAAAGACCTTTAATTTGATAAATCGTGGGGCTTCTAATTCATTAAATATTCGGAGATATGATCGTTTAAAGTTAACCCTTACTTATGAACTTCACATACTCATTGGTTTTTTTATCGTATACATTTCCCTTGTCATCTATGACCAATATACAACCCATACTTTCCTTAACCTAGCACAAAAACATCAAATAATCACCAAAAAATTTTTGGGATGTTATAAATATGATCATATTTCCTATAAATTCTAGCATTTCACGTATGATTGAAACTATGGGCAATTCCCACATGTAACTTATGATCTATGAACTATGATTTTGGCCGATTCACAGGTCCAATTCCATGGATAGTATTACGAATTCTCAAGAATGTTATGATTGTCACAATTTAACTAGTCATGCATGTCATGTATGAATTTCTATGAGCACGTTGAATGTTTTGGAAGTAGTACATAACACCGAGTATGTTCGGGGCCTAGGTTATGCTCTGAATCTAAGAACTACATGCCACAGTGGGTTGTTTGGGACCTCCTCAGTTATTGTTTCATATGCCCTATGGGGCCTTCATGGGTGATATCACGCCTTTCATGGTTCATACCCTTGGTAAGGTATGAACGACCTCCTGACTAGGTTTACAGGTCGGGCTCCATGTGTGCTCATATGGGGTACGTCGATTATAGAAATATCCCATTGTTCCTCATGGTTTTAAAGCATGAATGATTATGTTCTTTTGGCTCAAGTTATGTTTTATGAAATATTTTCTCTAATGTTATGACTATGACAGGTTTGCGAATATTTTGGAAATTTGAGCCTTACGATATACTTACGATTTTAGTCTTATGATCATGATGTCCCCACTCCTATAACTTTTATGATTTTAAGTATTGTTTTGAATACCGCACATACTCAATACCTTCCAAGTACTGACCCATATATTTTCAGGATCTGGTTTGCAGGTTCAGCATCGTTCCTAGCTTGCTCTCAGGTAAGCTCTCAGCTTTCGGTGGTGAGTCCTCATGATTCAGGGACTTCATGTTCGGACCTTGTTTATCTTTCTTTTTTTCAGTATGTTAGGGTTAGTTGGGGTCTTTTCCCTTCAACCGGTCTTTTCCCTTCAACCAGTCTATTCTGATTAGAGGCTTTCAGACTTAATTGTAGTATTCAGCTATTTATGTTCAAATTATGTATTACCATTTGTTATATATTTCATGTTACGTTTTCATTTAAATTCATGATTTTTAAGTTAAGTATTCCTCCTTATGTGTATGAATTAGACATATGCTCACACCATGGATTGACTTGGAGTTTTTCGGGGCTCCTTGTCGAATGTCTACGAACTGGGTATACTCTCAGATCAGGATAGAATGTCATCCAGGTCACTTAAATAGCCACCTTGCTTGCTGATAGATTAGAATATTGTTTGAACCTTCATTGGATATCTTTTCAGCTATTAGTGTTGGGTCCTATCTCATTAAAAGTTATACATGTACATATGCCCATTTACCGGTTGCCTAGAAAGGCTATTGATAAGCGTACCTTTCCTATGGGGCTATACTTTGCTGATGAGACCTATAAAATGTCTAGAAGGACCATATTAAAGCCTACAGAGCCACGTTGAAGTCTATTTACTCATGGACTTCCTTTATGCCTATGTTGGTATTACTAACCCTCAATAGAGCCTTGTATGCTTAGGATGCAGTTACAGGAGCCTAAAAGGCTTAATGCACAGATAATGGAGCCAAGTGTGCTCACGATATAGTTACAGCTTGCCTACAGGGATACAATGTTACGAATAATGATTTTTAGATTGAGGTGTATCTGCCAATGCTTATGGGGGCTTAGGTTGGTTATTATTTGTTGTTTGTTATTTGTACCTGCTGGGCTTATGGGGTCCAAGTTAGGTGTTTGGTTGATTATTGCCTGTTTAGTTTTCTGTATAACTTGATAAGATCTTTTGGGTTATTTTCTAATTCTTACAATTGTTTATAATCCGTTCTTACTACAAATTTAATTTCAGCTTATTTTTATTGTCTCACATAGTTGGTGCATATTGTATTGGCACCCGAGCCTGGGGAGCTGCACTCTTGCTTGTAGGTACTGAAAGACAAGTTCAAAGACCTCGTCTATGGCAGTTCAGGCTTAGCACATTGGCCAGCTCCTTTCTTCTGGAGTTTCCATACTTTAGAGATTTTCCTTTCTTTTATTGTATAGTTCTTTTTAGGTAGGTCAGAGCCTTGTCCCGACCAAGTATTTACTCTTTAGAGGCTTGCAGACAATAAGATTGTATAGGAGTACACTGCTGGCTATGTTGGCTTTGTTATTTTATCTGGGTAGTTTGGAGGCATTAATGGCCCTTGCATATATGTATACTTTCCACTTTATCTGAATTACACAATAAGGTGCTCTTGTCGGCCCGCATAGGATGCTATTATTATCATGAACTATTAGGTAAGCTAAATATCTGCACATGTGCTTATATCATGGCCTTGACGACCAAGGGCTTCTTTAAGTCGAGATATACTTAATTATTTTCTTAATTATGTGTTGCTATTATGCACCAAAGGTGTAAATATCCAGTTAAGTCAGCTCTAGGTCTAGTGTGGCACTAGGTGCCAGTTATGCCACCAAAGGTGTGGCGAGACAGAGCGAGTACCACACCAGTATAGTATGTGGATTTCTAAAGTCCCCTACACGTCATGAATGGATTAGCAGTAATAAGGCCCACTGGCACGTGTCTACAAAATGTGTATCATGGTGTGTGATTAGGTTTATACTGAGTGAGGATTGATGAGGTACAGGGCTATACAGTTGTGCTTTAGTATGGAGATGTTTCCATTGATTGTTGTGATTTGCTTTACATTATAAGATTGAAATGTTTCGTTTGAGATTGAGAACTATAAGATTCATGTTAATTGGCAGTTGATAGACCTGGAGTTGATGCGTTTATTTGGTGTTATTGATTTCCTGATTTCGTAAGTTGAATGGTTGTGTGACTTTTTATATGTGTTCGTGTTGTTTTATTTATATTATATACCTGATACTAATCGGAGTCAACGTATGATGTCTATCAATATATAGTGTTTGTACTAATGCTACTCTTTCACTTTTTTTAAATGGAGATAGTGATCCATGGCCTTCCTCCCGAACACATCTTTAGAGCTACCAAACGTTTGATCTGAGGGTGAGGAGACTTCAGCCCAGGTTGACATGGTTCCTCTTTTAGCCGATGTATGCTCATTCAAGATATTATTTATATTTTTTTGTTTCCCATCTCTTAGACACTATCAGTTAGAGTCCTTTGAACAATGACTTTCATATTTTGGGATTGTAATAAATAGTCTTCCGCTTTGCTTTATATTTTATCTTAGAGATTACTTACATATATTTTAAGGGTTATATTTTCTAGTTAATATGAATCCGTAAGTGTTTGGGTTAGTTGAAAAATAATGGTTCATCCACTAGGGGATCACTGCGGGTACCAATCACGATCATTTGTGTCATGAAAATAACACTAGACAATTACTACACATGGTCAAGGGATGTTTATGATAAAAAAATATTCATGATCGATAGAGATTTGTTCAACAAGATTGTAGTTACAAGTCATAGTTTTTCTTGATATTTGGTAAAGTCATTATCATAGGTCTTTCACTCTTAAAAGAAAGTAGTCAATCACTTGATTATTTAAATACTGTTATTATTTTTATTTATTTTTGTTAGTTCACACAAAAAAATTACAAACACATTGTTCCTTGAGAAGTTGGTTAAACTTATTTTCTTAGTGCTATTATATAGCTATAGAAAAACCTTAGTTCTTTATGGGATTCGACTACGGATATAAAAACTGGATTATATTTTCAGCGATCACTTATTCTTTTAGGATGAGTTTTTGGTGTGATTAAATTTTAGCATCATTGGTGGAGAACTAACACATTAGTTGTAGCTTGTAAATATTTCTAGGTTAGTTAATTTGAATAATTTCAAGATTTTCTACATATTTTTTTCTAATTTTTAAAAAAATAAATAAATGGCATTGGAAATTATGGTTGGTTAGATGATGGTTATCTCTATGGTGTGCTACCTCAATCTTATATTTGAAACGTATGTGAATATATGGCAGTCATGATGGTTACTTTTGTGGTTGTTCTTATGTGAATATGTGGCAGTCATGATGGTTACTTGTGTGGTTGTTCTTATTTGTCTTTCCCTTTCTCAAGCCCTTATTTTGACGAGCCGAGTTTTGTTTGTTACATAGGAGAAATGAAGGGAAGGATGTTTATTGATAATATAAGACTGATTTGAAAGAGATTAAGGATATGGTAACGTTCTTGTTGGAAAAATATAACCAGAACCAAATACAGATACAAAGGCAAGATCAAACTATTCGCAATTTGAAAAATCAAATGAGTTAATCGGTTGAATGTTTGAATGCTCAACAAGCTAACATTGTGGACAATAGCCATGAATAAAAATCATGTCTTAGAAGAGGAGAATAACACATTACTTACGGAGCTAAGGATTGGAATTCCAATGGAAGAGCTAAGGATTGGAATTCCAATCATCTAGACTAAATGTCATTGATAATGCCGATGTTGAAGAAGTGGTACTAGAGTAAATCGAGTACATATAAGATGCAAATTTAGATGAATCTAGTTTGTGTCATGAAGATGAAGTTGAGAAATCTATGATTTTTTAATGTGAGCGCATAAGACCTCATTCAAAATACTTCTCGACATTTGGTTCAAATGGTGAAATGCTAATGGATACTTACAAGCATGAAAGAGGGTAAAAGAAAGAGGTAGATGAGACTTAAATTGTAAAATTTGTAATGGCAGCAAGGCAAAGTGACTCTCCCCATTTGAAGACCAAAAAGTTGTGAAATACGATATTGGGTCTTCAACTTACAAAGTTTTGTATCACCCCCACATGATCATAGTTATAAGAATCAATCGCAACTGTGGATCCAATTCATAAGCTTTCGGTGGGAGAAAAAAGTGTTTCACGTTGTGCCATGACATTAAATTAGGTTCCTGTTGGGAGGCAAGCCAACTTTACTGTCCTCTTCTTCTTCTTTCTCTCTCTCCCGCCCTCTCTCTCTCTATCTATATATA
>JACEIK010012292.1:19890-31519 GCA_018107945.1 Datura stramonium | reverse complement strand
TTTTTGCGTGTGAAGTTGGGTAACTCTCTTTCCGTGAGGGCACATGTTTAATGAGGGATATAATTCATGTGGGATCTCTTAATCAGTTGATTTGCATGAGGTTGCTTCGATTGCGAGTCGATTCTTGAGGTTAAGAAGTCTTAACATAGTTGTAGTTCATTTCATTGGTCAAAGCGTGCATGCTTTATTTTTAGCTTGTATATTAAATAATCATCATAGCCGTAAATTGAATCTTCGTGCTAGATTAGTTATGTGTGAGTCTTTATTTACATGAGATGTAAAAAGGTTGTTCGAGGACGAACAAGGCTTTAAGTGTGGGGTTGTGATCACGGGACGGGTTGCATCACGGGGCAAAATATCATGCCCGCGATACGCTTCATAACTTGAATTAGTCGTGTTATCTAAGTTATTTTATACATTTTCATGTAATTTTATATAAATGTGAATATATGTGCTAACCAACATGATTAGTCCTTGTTTTGTAGGTTTTAATGATTTTAGGAACTAAATCAGAAGTTGGTGAAGGAATGGATCGGAATCGGAAGCAAGGTGAAAAGTCAAGGAGAGGTTATGGCAAGGCTGGGCCGCGCTAGGCAGCGTGCCACGCTGGCGTGCGCGCCCAGCGCCGTGCCACGCCAATGCCAGGCATGCGCGCAAGGCAAGCAAGATGCACAGCATCAGTGCGCCCAGGCCGTGTCACGGCAGCCCACCTCCATGACAGGGACATGCCACGGTAGCTGCCCAGGGGTAGCGTGACATGCCAACGCTGCAGGTGCTGCCTGGAGGGTCATTTTTGGGCACTTTCTAGAAGGCCTCCGTTAGTTTGGGCCGTGTCACGGAGGCAATGCTCCGCGTTGCACTCCGTGACACGCTGTTTGTTATTCCGGAAAATTCCTACTATTATAAATAGCACACTTAGGTTTATTTTCACATATTCTGACTTTGTGGAGCAAGAACGTGGGTTACAGGTGCAGTTGAGAGGACGAAAATTCTTAGGCTTTTCTCATCCCTTTCTTCTTCTTTCAATTGTTTGTAGGATTTACACTATTTAACGATGTTCAATCCACAAATGAGTGGCTAATTTCACTCTTGCTGAGGTTAGGAACCATTGTATTGAAATGTAATTGTTGATTATCTGGTTGTTTCATCTTTTCTTCTATGGTTGTTCTATTTAATTCTTGTTCTTAATGTGACACATTCGGGCCAATGTTAATGTATATCTAAAAAGTCCGGTTTCACTCGAGAGAGCAATAAACTTGAAAGTTGTGAATTAATAGGATATGATCTTTTCTTTGTTTGGGAAAATTGAGAATTGATTTACCTTCAGGATAGAAATATACCTGAAAGTCGTGATTAGTCAAGTGTGAATCAATGGTATGGCTAGAACATGAATTTCTTCTTATCAGAGAAATGTAGGTGGAAGGTTCATGATTCTTAAGTTGGGTTAAATACGAGAGTTTTAATCTGAAGGCATAAGTTCCGACTAGCAACCGGAGAAAAGATAAACCAGTTTATATCGACAATTAATTTCTTTACATGGTCAGTTTTAGCCTCAAGATGCTCACATTCATAGTTCAGACTCACTTGTATATTTATTTTAGCTGTAGTATAAAATTAGATAACACAATATAAAAACTTTTCTTCACACTGTTGTCTTCATTTTTAGAGTTACAGTAACTTGACACTTGAGGCATTTGCCTGTAGTCCAAATCCCTTGGACGATACTTGGCTTACTTGGAGCCACGTTACTACTTGTTCGACCACGTGCACTTGCGTAGTCATCCAGACAGCCGAACAAGTTTTTGGCGCCGCTGCCGACCGGCAATTGCAAAATTTTTCTTAAGTGTTAGTTAACGAATTCTATATAAGTGCTAACAACGTAGTCTTGATTTTCTTAAATATTTTTGATTTTTTTTTTTTAAATACCCTTCTTGACATGACATCGTGGAACACAAATGGTTTAAATGGTGGATACTCATATTTTGACGAATCTTGTATGAATTTCGGAGGACACCACTTGTTGAGAGCTTGTGTGATCAACTTCAAGGGTAGCTCTGGGATGAGCACCTACTTCTCATTGAATTTGCATACAATAACAGCTTCCATTCCAGTATTTAGATGGCCTTGTTTGAAGCATTATATGATAAGAGATGTAGGTCTCCTATAGGGTTGTTTGAAATTGGCGGCTTACTTGATAGGATCGGATTCAATTCACGAGGCTATGCAAAGTACAGCTTATCAGAGAAAGGTTGATACATGCTGAGAGTCACCAAAAATCATATGCAGATGTGAGGAGACGGAATTAGAATTTGCTACAGATGATTGGGTTTGAAGATTTCACCTATGAAAGGTGCTATGAGGTTTGGGAAGAAGGGAAACTCAGTCCAAGGTATGTAGGACCCTATAGGATTCTGGAGGCGGAATTGACAATGTGGCCTTTGAGTTAGAATTACCTTCAAAGTTAGCATCTATGCACCTACTCTTGCATGTGTCACTATTGAAGAAGCGCACGACGACCCGATCTCAGTTTTGCCACTAGAAAGTGTGGAAGTTAAGGATAGTCTCTCTTATGAAAAGAAGTCCTAGCTCAAATCCTAGACCTGCCGGGTTCGTATGCTGAGAAACAAAAAGGTCTCTTTAGTAAAAGTCTTGTGAGGAACCAGCTAGTTGAGGGGGCCATAGGAAGCAAAGCAAACATGATGGCTAAATATCCCTATTTATTCCTTCCAGTCCAGTTTCAGCATCGTAAAGTTAAATTCTCCTCAATACTTTATTCAATTCCGTACTCATTAGTTCTATTCATGTTTTCAATGTGCATACTAGTTGTTTCAACTCAGTTAGTATGCCTACTTATTCAGGGTCAGTCACTCCTTGAGACATCAGTTTATAGTTTTTAGTTTGGGATTTTCAACTCTTTTTTCAGCTTTGCTTATTTCTAGCCTTCATTCGAGGACGAATGTTCCCAAGGGGGAGATATTGTAACACCCCATAACTTCCTAAGACTATCATGGAAATATAAAAGTTTATTCTATAGAGAACTGGTAAAATTTTCTCAATACGACTCACAAGATGACCCGTAGAAGAGAGGTACGAGTCACACCATGACTCATAACTGGGGGGAGAGGAATGAAAAGAGTAAGGCTGAAATCATGCATATCTTAAATCATTTCATTATAAGATTCTGAGAGGCTTGCATGCCGACATCTTGAAACATGATTAAACATAATCTGAATTTCATAACTGAATGGAATGACCCAAAGTTGAAACTGATATTTATAAGTAAAATTGATAAACTGAACAGTGGGTCAAACTTGTTGAAAACGTCACATCATAAATGATAAACATGCATAATTCGAAATTATGAGGAACAAAGGAGATTCATCATATAACTGGGATATAATCACGATAGAGCTTACGTGATCCCAACTATTACACTGAAGTGGCCAGAGTCATCCAAATCCTTGCTAGAGATAAGGGCGCTACCATGATATTGATATCAAGCTAAAGCCTCTTGGGGGAATCACAAGGGAGGTCCCAATGAATTTGAAGAAAGCTACATTGGTGCGTAGTTTTGAGGCACAGGGTTTTGCCTGAACCCCTAACTTACTCAGTGCTAGACACTCGTCCCAAAAACATGCATATGCTCTCCATCGTTTTTCAACGAAGTTGAACCATCATTTTTTGATGAAGCTGATCATGAAATTACGTACATAGTCTGAAATTTAAATATAAGGAGCCTTGGCTCAAAACATACCACAAGATGAAAAGTGAGCTCCAGACTCCAAAATCATGGTAAAAGCAAATATCATAAAATAGAGGTAATTCATGAAACATACTTAGATCAGTGACTTTCCCAAACTTAAACATGCTTGAAATAGACTTGACATCTCATCATACATGAGAACATAGATCATAATCTCAACTTTTCATGAAACTTGTATAATTGGGCATCATAGTTTTAAAACTTTGAAATCATAAATTGTAATTAAATTATTATAAACATGCCCATGAATCTTAAAACACCATTAGAAACATGAAGAGAATTGACTCATGATTGAAACATAGAGAATTTCATAGGTTGGGTCAACCTATGTAACCACACACGTGAATTCAAGGAATTAAGGGATTTGGGTATGAGAGTGAAGAGAAAATCCCATTTATAACCCTACATACCCGGGTAACCTGATTTCACATGCTCCCTTGAATGCTCAAGAGATTTGGGAAGAACTAAGGAATTCTCAAGCTTGATCTTCAATAGAACACTCTAATCTTGCATGCATGGAATAAATGGCTTAGATAGGTTAAGCACTCTTAAAAACGATGTAGTTTAAGACTCAGGATCTTAGAAATTATGAAAACACTCTTACTAAAAATGCAGAAATTTGGGCCCTTCCAGTCCTCACGAGTGACCTCACGACTCGTCAGGTATTGGACAACTCGTAGAGTCCCATCCATGAAGTCCATTGGAAAATTCAAGTCTCCAACTCAGCCTCCTGGTTACTACTCAACTACATGAATCATGAACTCACTTCATGGCTCGTGGTCGCCTCCCGTGGTCACCCCTTGACCACGAGTTCTCACCAACCATGCTCCACTTCACGAGTCACTCAAAGACTCATGGAGTCATCTCAGAAGTCACTGGACAACTCGTCCTGTGACCTGAGCAATATTTTTATGTTTTCTCTCTTGAACCCTCGCTCCGATCTTAGGGACTTTCAGGGTACTATAATATCTCCCCCTTGGAAACATTCATCCTCGAATATGGATGATCATACTTAAAAGTTTGGGAAATGAATTTCCATCCCAAATACTAAACATCTGAAGTTGAAAACTGACAGAGTGATTAATTCGAACTGAAATACACAATTGGAACTGGAATTCATGATTCACACATATAGGCACTAACATGAAAGAAATTGGAATACATACATTGGAAATGAACCGAATAGAGTACTAAGAAGGAAATAGGATACCCCTGCTGGAATTGAGCTGGGAGGGAAGAGATGTGGGTATTTATCCATTATATCTGCTTCAGATTCCCAGGTGGCTCCTTCAACATGTTGATTCCTCCACAAACCTTTACTGAAGCTACCTCTTTGTTCCTCAACTTCAAACCTGGTGATCAAGGATCTCAATCGTACCTCTTCAGGTTGCGCCAACCTTCCAACCTACACTCTCCACCAAAACAACCAAAGTCGGGTCACCAATGCACTTCTTCAAGAGCAAAACATGGAAAACTGGATGTACTGAAGACAACTCTGAGGGCAACTCCAACTCATAGGCTACGTTGCAAACAGGTCTCATAATCTGTATGGGCCAACATATCAGGGACTAAGCTTCCCTTACTTCTGAACCTCATTACTCCCTCTCATGGAGAAACCTTCAAGAACACTCAACAATCAACTTCAAACTCAAGCTTCCCTCTACCTAATGTCTGCATATTACTTTTGTCGACTGGAAGCTATTTTTAGCCTTCCCTTTATAAGATGAACTTTCTCCGTAGCCTCAATGAACTGAATCTGTCCCTATCAACATAGCTTCACCTACCTCAAACCAACAATTGCGATGTACACCTCCGCCCATAAAGAGCCTCAAACACTCCATCTGAATACTCGGAGTGATATTTGTTGTCATAAGAAAACACAATATGAGGTAAATGGTCATCCCAACTACCCTTGAAATCAATCACACATGCTCTCAACATATCCTCAAGAGTCTGAATGGTCCTCTTGGCCTGAACATCCGTCTGCAAGTGAAAAGATGCTAAGCTGACTCGAGTACCAAGTCCCTATGAAATGACTTCAAAAATGGCAAGGTAAACTGAGTACCTCTATCTGAAATGATGGACAAGGGAACTCCATGCAGTCTAACTAACTCACAAATGTATAATCTAGCATAGTCCTCAATTGAATCAACAGTTTTGACTCTGTAGAAATGAGATGCTTTAGTCAACCTGTCTACCACCCAAATGGCAATACTATTGACTAGTACAAGGCAACCCTGTAATGAAGTCCATATTGATTTACTCCCACTTCTAGGTAGGAATACTAATTTCTTGAAGCACACCTCCAGGTTTTTGATGCTCAACGTTCACTTGCTGACATTTTCGACACTTAGCCACAAACTCCTGCAATGTACTCTTTTCTTCATGTTGTTCCACCAATAGACTTCCGTAGGTCACTGTACATTTTGGTGGCACTCTGGATGTATAGAATATCAGGAACCATGCGCCTCATGCAACACCTGGATCTCTGTCATCAACATCTAGAAACACACAATGACCCTGAGAGCTGAAGCACGCCATCTCCCTCTTGGGAGAAGACTCTTACCTTCTAATTCTGAACCGCTTCCTTCAACTTTACCAAGACTGATCCTCATCTTATCTATACTTCAATTTCAGTCACCAAAGAGGATTCTAACCCATTCTGAACAATGACACCACCATCTGTCGAATCAACAAGATGAACTCCTAACTGTGCAAGCCAATGCACATCCTTCACCAACTCTTTCCTTTCCTCTTCCACATGAGACACACTCTCCATGGTTAAATCGCTAAAAGCATCCGTCACTACATTGTCCTTTCCCCGGATGATAAAGGACACCCATGTCATAATCCTTGATAAGCTCAACCATCCTTTGTCGCAAATCTCGTATCCTTCAAGGTAAACATGTACAGAAGACTCTTGTGGTCTGTAAACACATTCATGGACCCCACACAATAGGGCCTCTAAATCATCAATGCAAACACTAATGCTGCTAATTCTTGGTCATGCATTGATAATTCTTCAGAGTCTTGAGCTATATAGAGAAATACGCAATGACTTTTCCATGCTGCATCAACACGCAACCAAGTCCAACCCTAGAGGCATCCAACACACCACAAATCTACCATGCCCTTAGGTAGGGTCAATACTGGGGTTGAAGTGATAATGAGTCTTCAACTCTTGAAAACTTTCTCACAAGCATCCAACTACTAAAATTTGACTTATTTTGGGTCAACTTAGTCAACGGTGCTGCAATGGAAGAAAATCCTCAACAAACCTTCATAGTAAATCTGGCTAAACCCAAGAAACTCCTGATATCCGAAGGATTAATGACCAGGAAATTCTTCACCGCTTCTATCTTTTGAGAGTCCACCTGTATACCCTCACTTGACACTGCATGACCCAAAAATGATACTGAGTCCAACCAAATCTCACACTTACTAAATTTAGCAAATAGTTAGTGATCCTTGAGAGTCTATAAATACAATCCTCAAATAAGTGTCATGCTCCTCCTCACTTCAAGAGAGAAGAGAATGTCATCTATGAACATAATCATGAACATGTCCAAATATGGCTTGAAATAATCTCAATTCATCAAATCCATAAAAGCTACAGAGCATTTAGTAGTCTCAAAAGACATAACCACAAATTCATAGTGACCATACGAGTCCTAAAAAGTTGTTCTCAGAAATGTCACTCTCTAACTCTAAGCTGATGGTTACTGGGATCTGAGTTCATCTCTGAGAAATACTTAGCACCATGAAGTTGGTAAAATGTCACCAATTCTAGGGAGGGGATACTTGTTCTTAATTGTGACCTTGTCTCAACCATCAGTAGTCAGTACACATACGAAGAGAACCATCCTTTTCGAACAAAGTGAATTGGCATCCCATTGGGATTTTCAGGTCTTGATGAAACTCCTCTTTGCCTAGAGATCCTTCAACTGCTCTTTTATGTGTTGTGAGTTTAGAACATTTCGACGCTCAAAACTAAGAAAATATTAGTACAATCAGGTAGTATATTTATGCAAGGATATATAAATTTTCTTGTTAAGGAAAATAGGTGTTGGAGAAAAATGTGCAAAAAGATAGCCTGAAAGTGCAGAAAATAGGCTTAACTCACAGTCCTCAGTACGAGCCGTAGGAAGGTGCTATGAGTTGTACTGTAGATCGTGAGAAAGTTTTAGAAGGCTAAGGATGAAGCAGTGTATCCTACGACTCTTAGTACGAGTCGTACAAAAAGCTTGTAACATAGTGAAGAATTCGTGGGAAGATTTAGAAAATTTGGCACAAGAGGCCAACTCTACACATGGATAGACAACATGAGTCATGGCAACAAGGTATGAGTCAAACCAAAGTATTCATGATGAACTTCAGAAAAATTCCAAAGTCTCAGAGTCAAGCCACAGAAGCTCAGTATGATTCGTAGGAAGCATGTACGAGTCGTACCAAGGTCCAACACTTGGCAAAATTTCAGCCAGTCGATGACCTACGGGAAGCAGGTACGACCCATACATACCTGCCGGTCGTAGGACAAGTCATGCTGCAGGCGGCTTTAGTTATGGAAATACACTCTGTTAGCTTCAGAAAAGGTTTTTTATGTCTGTATAAATACGTTTTATGTTTTATTTTCATAGAGAGATGTAATTAGAGTGTTTAGACCACTAGCAAGAAATTGGAGGAGACTTAGACGTGAGAATTGAGTTGTTCAACTTGTGATCAACCTTTCTTGGCTTTTCTTTGATCTTCGTATTGTTCTTGAGGATTTTTCTGATTAATATAGCAGTTCTTCTCATCCATAATTTTAGGTATTGATTTATGTATTTATATATGAATGCAAATCACAATCTTGCAACTATGAGAGATAAAACTCTGATAGCTAGGTTGTGGGAACCATGTTGGACAACAAGCTAGGTTACATAAAAGTGATTCAAAACCAATGCATAACACTTGTATTGTATTCTCTTCATGCTTAAACATTTCTTAACGGTGTACAACATTACGACATGCCCAAATTCCTTACTTGCTTGAGCCTAGATGAGGTAGAGATTAGGGAAAAGAGAACTACAACAAAGCCTTGATCTTGATAATTATTGTATTAACTTGAGCTGTGGTCGTAGGATAGTTAAATTTGGCACATCTTGGATAACAGTTAATTTACAATCGCTCATGAGACCCGTTCCGTGATTGAGTAAAGTCATTCAATAGGGACTAGTCATTCGTTTGAATGAACCTGCTATCTGTTCTGCAAGTAAGCATTGGTGATGATCACGCAATGTATACCCGAAGTAGTTATGAACCCATGGGGAACACAAAACCCTAGTTATCTTTCATTCTTGATTTCAACTAAAGCTTTAACTGTGTTTTTAATTATTATTTTCTTTAGAATCCCACTATTTGGAGTAACTACCTAACAAGTTCACTTGCCGGCTTTAGTCTAGCTTTTCCATATTCCCTGTTGGATTGACCCCAGCCTGTAGTTGGGTTCTTTATTGACAACGTCCGCTTCATACTTTCGAAGGAGGTGTGGTTTGAGCATTATCAAAAAGTGGCACCATTGCCGGAGAATAGGCTTTGCTTGTATTAGACTTTTTTTGTAGTTATTTCCTTAATTACGTTTTCTTTTTGTTTTTGATACCCACAAGTTGTTTTTCGATGAATGCTAAGAATTCGGAGTAGTGGAGATCCCCTGATTCTGTTGAACCCAGAAATTGAACGATCATTGCACAGGATGGAGAACTAGGAACAAAGAGATGCCCGCATAACTGAAGAAGCTAGGAAAGTTGAGCTAGCTCGGCAAGCTGCACTTCAGGATACAGAAGATGTTAGAGAAGAGGTAGTTAATGATGGTAGACATGGGAGGGGAAATAGAGGTTATAGACTTGGCCCTCAGTTCTTCAATGATGAGGACCCAAACATTGATGAATTTGGGTTGACTGGACCAATTGTGCCACCACCACTTCCCGCTACAGCCAAATTTGACATCACGAGCACCATGATTCAATTGTTAAACATGAAAGGGGTGTTCAGTGGTTACACAGCGGATGACGCCAACCTGCACTTGATGAAATTTTTAGGAATATGCAAGGCGTACAGGTTTTCCAGAGTTAGCCAAGATGCCATTCAGCTCAGACTTTTCCCCTTCTCTCTTACAGGGGAAGCCACTTTATGGTTATCGGAGTTGCCCAATGACTCCATAACTAACTGGAGGGAACTGAAGAAGGCTTTCTTGGAAAGATTCTTTCCCCCCTCCAGAATGTTGCAGCTCAAGGATGATATCTACAATTTCCAACAACTCAAGATAGAGGCACTTCAGGAAACCAGGCTAAGGTTCAAGAAGAAATTGAAAAAGTGCCCGAACCATAAAATCCCATATGACAGTTTGTTGGAAATATTTTATAGTTCTTTAAATAATAGCACAAAAGTTGTCACAGACACGGTGGTAGGAGGAGCATTGATGAGTCACACCTGGGAGCAAGCTGCTACAATCCTTGACAGGATGACTAAGACAAATAAGGCATGGCATACAAGGGAGGATGATGTAGCGGTCAGTACATATGTTGTTGGTTTGACTGCAGACCAACATAGGAAGAAAGAAGAACGCGACCAAGAGTTGGCTCACATGCGCATATCATTGGATTTTCTTATAAAGAACATCATGGGAGAAGGATCCAAAAAGGTAAATGAAGTAGTGACACAAGGAATGGAGCTGGGAGTTGATCACTCTAATTCCGAGGAAGAGGCAAATTTCCTAGATAGCCATGTGACGGGTTTCCGAGCCAACGCCCAAGCTTCTGGATAAGAAAATTGGTGCCAAGGTTCCATAAACCAAGGTCGGAACCAATATAGAGACAACTAGAACTAAAACGGGTACAGAGATAGGACCGTGGTCATGAGCGCGATGGAGAATGGGGAATAAATGATGGATACCGCAATAATCGGGATGGAGTTTATATGCCTCCTAATGCACGAGAGGGGGAGGCTGGGCAATCAAAGTTAGAGAGCATGATGGCCTAGATGCTAAAGAAGGTGATATCCACTGATGAGAAATTGAAGGAGATCTGTGGTGACATATCTAGTATGGGTCAGAGAATGGAATCTCATGCTATTGCCATCAAGCAAATTGAGCAGCAGCTTGGGCAACTGTCAGCATCACAAAACCCTAGACAAAAGGGTACATTACCTATAAACACCATCCATAACCCAATGAATAATGGCCATTGCATGGCAGTGATGACTAGGAGTAATAAGACCACAATTGACCGCCTTTTTTCGGTTGCAGTTGAATGGAAGAAAGAGAGCATTATTGAGGAAAGTGATAAGAGTGCTGAGATGGAGATTGTTGAGTTGCCAGAGGCCCCGATAGAGGAGACGGAACCTGACATTGATCAAGGAGCAAATCAAGTGCACAGAGCTATCCCACGACCACCACCATCGTTCCCTCAAAGAATGAAGAAAAGGGTAGAAAATGGTAAGTTCTAGAAATTCTTTTCGATGCTTAAGAAACTATCTGTGAACATACCATTGGTAGAGGCATTGGAACAAATGTTGAGATATGCTAAGTTTATGAAGGCCTTGGTGATGAAGAAGAGGTCCATAAGCTATGAGTCGGTAGAAAATGTACATCACCGTAGTGCCATAGCTACACGGGTCCTGGCTCAAAAGAAGGAAGACCCAAGTGCTTTCACTATACCATGCACCATTGGCAATGTCGAGTTCACAAGGGAACTTTGTGATCTGGGATAAAGCATCAACCTGATGCCTGCTCGGTGCTGTGGTGACTACACGCAAGTGCACGTGGTCGAACAAGTAGTAAAGTGGCTTAATTCAAGCCAAGTATCGATCCCACAGGGACTGAACTACGGT
>JACEIK010012281.1:16637-31563 GCA_018107945.1 Datura stramonium | reverse complement strand
GAAATAGGATGACTACTGAACAAGAAGATCAGATCTAATTGTGAGAAAGGCATTAACTTCTTCAGGAAATCCTCAAGTGATAATTGGGATGAAAAAGAATAAAGGGTAAATCCTTGGTAGAAAAAGAGGAATTTAACTAGGAAGATATATTGACATTGATGTCCAATTTAGACTCTAGTTGTGAAGATAATTACTGTGAAGTACATACCTTTGAAATAAAAAATTTCCTATGAAAATATCCATACTCTAGAATAAAAAGTAATGAATGCATATACTGTCCTTGAATTAGATCTCAAAAATCAAGGATTTGTCAAAAAGAGACTAGAAGAGATAATTGAGGATCTCAAGAACCAGGTTCTCTCTTTAAGTAATGAGAAGTATGTATTAGAGATGGAGAAAGGAGAATTTGTAGCAGCACCTACAAAAGTTAGTGGCCATGCTGAGGATACTCAATAGGAACAAAAGAACATACTAAGAGTTTTTAATTAAGAGCTGCATATTGAGCTTGGAAGAAATATGTAGGAAGAAATAAACAAAGCAAGCTATGAAGACAAGAGAGAACATCACAAAAGTTTGTGTGCCTTTATCTCATACAATGATCTAAGAATTGAACATCTTGAAGATACATGCATGATCAGACTCAGAGTAACTCAAAGGAGAAGGAAGGTAAAGGAACCTAGTCCTCCACCAAGAAGTACATATCTGCCAAGATTTAGTGAAAGATGTTTAATTTATTCTCTTTCAAGAATAAAGGGACCCAAGAATGGTTGGGTTCCTAAAAACAACCTCTGATTAGGTTAAAGAGGCTAAGGTAAGGGGAAACAAGAGCATATGTAGGGATCTTAACATCTAACAAGATAAAGGACGTCGTACATAAAAAAATATATTACTATGTAAATCATACAGAATAACTAGTAAATAAATAAGAATAATCATATGAGTTAGATATCAAAGATGAGAAATTCTGAGCATATAAACATCATAAGTATAATCTAAAACTGAAACCTTGACCAACCTCTAGTGATATTTATGTAGCTTCCTATGCGTTATTTGTTTATACATATAGTGCATAGATTTTTCCTAGGTGATAGCTTACTTCTTTCTGTAGTACTAACATACAAAGATAGGATGACCTACTAAATGTGATCCATGAAACCTAAGAGGATATGTTTCCAATTGGCATACCTTTGTGAAATCTCATAGTCTATGTGTCGCGTCTATCTATAAGGTATTCCCTTTTTGGTCTCCTGTATGGTCTTCTCACAGGCATGTATGCTTATCTTGTCTTAATCAGGGAAACCAGTGCATGACATTCCAGCTGACTTCTGTATGTATCATAAGTGACATGTCTAAATTGTGTACACAAAACAATTTTGCACGCAGTTGACCTATAAATACCTAACACACGTTGTAGAGTATGCTACAATATCATCTTTGATATAAGGGCCTATAATAAGTAACTTTATCATGTAGATATTTCATAGTGTCAAAAGCTTTCTGTAATTCATAAATCATATAACTCGTTATCTAGTTATCAATTATGTACTTTAACTTAAGAATTATATAATATATATAAAAAAGTTGAGTATTTACATATAGCTACATTTTGGCCAATTTCTTTCTTTAATTTACATGATAGATATATGATGTGTCGTGGTTTTACAGCACTTTTGATGCTTAAAACATAGAGAAGATGCTAGAACCTGGGTATGTTTATACTGATACAAGGTTATTTTACTATATTTTCATGGAAATCAAGTCTGGGAGTTGGAATGCAAAAAAGAAGTGCAAAAGTGTAGAAAATGATCTGCTACAGGTCACAGTACAGGCCTTACCATCTGGGTACAAGCCGTAACTAGTACCTATAGCGGAGATTACTGAGAATGAGAGGAGCACCTAGAGCGCCACAGGGATGTCCGTTTCCTAATTTTATTTTAATGCTTTGGGGACAAAGCATGTTTCTTTTGTGGGGCTATATCTGTTTTTGTTTCGCTTGACGGATTTTATTCTCGTGTTTCTTTTCCTCGAGCATGCTATCTAGTAAAACCAGCATATTTAGGTTGTATGTTTTTTTATTTAATTATAAGAAATCTAGGAGTACTTAACAACCAATAAAATGCACATGTGTTTGATTTTTGTAGCTTTTGAAAAATGACCCCTTTTAAAATTTTTGTGATTAGTTGTGTGTATTTCTACTACAAAGCATGACCAATGTGGATCTTTTTATGGCATTAGGAATATAAGCATGATTAACTACAATGTAGTTGTGCATGAACTAGAGAGGTAGTAATGTGATATAACCCTGTGCTATGTGAGAGTGAGGTTCTTACTTAGTTCAGCACTGTGTATGTGATCTAGAACATGCCTGGTTAGTCCCGATTAGGCCGGAGGATGGTAAGGAAAGGATCATAGGACATTTTTGATTTAGCCCACTTTTAGCCTAAATTGTCCCACCAAATGAAATAAGAATCCCTTGATCCAAAGTTTGAGCTTGAATTTCACTTTTTCTTTGATTTGCCCATTCACCTTCTCTCTTGTTTATAATGAACATGTTGTGGCCCTGGTACCAACTTCGACATTGTGAACCTCAACTTAGGTGAAATGCCTAAATTGAGGGTGACTATTTTAGGGGTGCATAGATTGTGTAGGGGAGATAAAAAAAAGCTAAACTGTGAAAAAATGGGTATGGTGTGAAAAGAAAAAGAAAAGAAAAATATAAAGTCAAAGAAAAAAAGAAAAAGAGTAAGTGTAAAATAAACCACACCCACAAGTTGAAAGCAGAATAAAAAGGAAAAAGGAGATAAAAGTAGAAGTGGAGCTAAAATCTGTGTAATGCCAAGAAGGGTGAGTCACTTTTTTCATATTTACCATACTCGTATCCAGGCCTACTTTACAAGCCAAATAAAAGTTCTATAGTGACCCTAACCTAATTATTTGAAGAGCTGGAGTAGAGAAAATAAGGGCAGGCTTATGGTATCACATATACAGTATTTGAGCTTCTTTTTTGAGAGCTAGTGCTTTTTTGTTAGTCCGTTCTTATATATGCATATCATTGCGAGTTCTTAGGACTTCATTTTTCGTGAGGGTACATAGGTTGTATAATACACTTCCACTTGTCTATATGAATAACATCAGTGTTTTCTCAGTTGTTTGCTGATAATTTGATGCCATCTCTAGATCCTTTTGTGTCATCATTTGTAGTTGCATGTGTACGCAACATTCTCGGTTTTGGTGGTTTGAAAGAAAAAGGGGATTAGTCATTGACAGTGATCATGTGTGCAAATTGTTAACATTGTTTGATGTGAGTCTTCTATTTTACTTTCTAGTTAAGCGTCGTATATGTAATAGTGTTTTGTTTTCTTGAGGACATGAAAAAGTTCTAAGTTGAGGGTGTTGATGTTCCATGGTTGTATGGAACTTTTGATGCTTAAAACATAGAAAAGATGCTAGAACTTGGGATGTTTATACGGATATGAGGTTCTTTTACTGTATTTTCAGGGCAATCAAGTATGAGAGTTGGAGTGCAGAAAAGAAGTGCAAAAGTGCAGAAAATGGTTTACTATAGGTCCCAATACGAGCCATACCATCTAGGTACGAACCATAACTAGTGCCCGTAGAAAAAATTCATAAGAAGCACAAGTACAGGTCTCATGGTACGTCCAGATAATACAAGTCATGGCAGCAGTATACGACTCATACCGCAAACTCATGGTGAGAAGTAGAGAAACAGCCACATGATATCCTCAAGGAACTGGTGGAAAGCATGACTCGTACCACCATAGTACAAATTGTAACAAGAACCCATAGGAGGATCATCAGAGATATTGCATGGATGAAGTTCAGCTAATGACTATACCTATAATTCGTAGTTACTCATCATGAGTCGTACCAGGCTTCCGTACCTGAGAGATCCAAAAGCTGCCAAGCATACCACGAGCACTGACCATGACTTATAGCAGCATGCTACGACTCGTAGTTTATCTCGACGTAGCAGTCTGTGTTAATTTAGAAAATGATTTCATTAATTGTATAAATACTTTCCTTTTATTTTTTATGAAGGGATCTGATACCTTACATTATGATCATGTTTTTGGAGTTTTCGAATGCAACTTGGAGAACAAAAATACAAGAAGCTTTGAACAAGTTTTCTTCATCTTATTCTTCACTTTGAAGATTTATTGTGCAATTGATCATTGGGTTTTTATTCTTTCATTATGTGAGTCTTTACTCATGAATTCTTCTATGTTTCTATAGTTGTTCATGCGATTATGAGTAGCTAAATATTCACAACTAGAATAGTGGGAACCATAGTGAAATAACAAATTAGGATTAACACAAATTGATTCTAAACCATTATTGACGCTTTATTGTTCTTCTCTTCATATTCATGGTTTCTTGATGGTGCACAAAATTAGGATTATCCCATATTTTCTACTTTCTTAAACACAAAGAAGTAGAGATTAGGAAAATGGAAAGACAACAAAGACTTGAAATTCTCAATTTACATTTAATAACTTGAGCTGCGATTGTAGGAAAGTTAATTTGCAATCATCGATAAATGTTAGTTGGAAACACTCATGAGACCTAATCCGGTGATTAAGTATAGTCATCTAATAGGGGTGAATCAGCCATTTGGATGAACGTATGTTATCGACTCTACAAGCTAAGTATTGGAATAGATCATAAGTGTAATAATCTGACATAGTTATGAGTCCATGGAGAACACTTCTCTACTTAATTGCATATTTATGATCACAACACCATTTTACAATATTGTCACTTATTATTTTCTATAAAGCCCCTTTAGGAATTAATTGAACTGAAAGCATAAGTAATAGCATTAGTCGAAATCTTGACTATATTTCTCGTGGGATCGACCCCAACCTTGGTTGGATTCTTTATTGACAATGACCGCATTATACTTCTTCTAAGGTGTAATTTTTGCATTTTCAAAAATGGCGTCATTTCTGGGGAATACGACTTTTATTTAACTTTGAGTCTTTATTTCCCCATTTATATTTTTTTCCTTTGTTTCACATAGGCTACTAGTCAGTGAATGTCGAGTACTCGGAGTAGTGGAAAACCCCTAGTCCCACTTGATCAAGAACTTGAATGAATACTGAGAAAGATTGCCGATATTGAGACCCTTGAGCAATTGGAGGCCAGGGTTTCCAACAAAGCTCAGGATGAAGCCTATCAGGCGGAGTTAGCTCATCAGGTTGCTCTTCAGGTGGCTGATGAGGCCTAGGAGGAAGCTGAGAATGCTGGCATAAACAAAAGGAATAGAGTGTGTCAATCACATTAGTTGCATAGATATGCTCCTCACATTTATGATGATGAGGATCTGGATATTGATGAAGCTAGATTGACAGGAGTTATTGCACCCCTATATCTACCTGCTGGGGCAAAATTTGACAGCACTAGCACGATGATCCAGCTGTTGAAGATGAAGCGAGTGTTTAGTAGTAATGTAGTTGATGATGCAAATCTCCATATGATGAATTTTGGTGGAATCTGCAAAGAGTATAGGTTACCTGGAGTAAGCCAGGATGCAATTAGAATAAGACTTTCCGTTCTCTCTAGTGGTGAAGCTACTCTATCGTTATCAGAGTTGCCAAATGACTAATCACTAATTGGAGAGAAATAAAACACGCCTTCTTGGAAAGGTTCTTCCCACCTTCAAGAATGTTGCAGCTCAAAGACGAGATATATAACTTCCGACAGTTCAAGATGGAAGCACTTCATGAGACATGGCTACGGTTTAATAAAAATTGAATAACTGCCCAAGCCATAGAATTCCAAATGAGAGCATGTTGGAAATATTTTACAAATCCTTTAACAATAACAACAAGGCATAGAAGATACTGTACCAAGTGGAGCATTAATGAGTCATTCATGAGATTAAGTAACAACAATACTTGATTGAGTGACTAAACCCCATAGTGCCAGTAATATAAGAAAAGCTGAGCTAGCTACAGGTACATATACAATTGGGATGATTGCGGAGCAGCGCAGAAAAGAAGAGGAACATGTCCAGGAGTTAGAACATATGAGAGAATCTATTGACCTTCTCACGAAGCATATCATGGGATATGGAGCTCAAAAAGTGAATGCAGTGGGAGCTAAGAGTAGTTAGGATTCAGGGTTTGAGCACTTTGACTCCAAGGAGGAAGAAAACTTCTTGGATAATCAAGGGCGGGTTTCTTGGCTAACACTCAAGGGTCTGTTCAGGACACTGGTGCCAAGGCTTCAGGAATCAAGGTTGGAAACAATATAGGGACAACTACAATAGTGCTGGGTATAGGGACAGAAGTAGAGGGTGGTGATTGGAGGAAAAATGATAGATACCATAATGACCACACTAGCTTGTATGTGCATCCTAAGGCTCGTGAGGGTGATATGAGAACTTCAAAACTGGAGAGCATGATGGCTGAGTTATTGAAAAAGGAAAAGTCACCCGATGATCACTCAAAAGACATTTGTGGAGATATATCTCGTATGAATCAAAAAGTTGAGTCGCAGACCATAGTGATTAAACAGATTGAGCAGCAATTGGGCCATATGTCTGCATCCCTAAACAATAGGTAAAAGGATACACTCCCTAGAAATACAGTTCAAAATCCAAAGAATGACAGTCATTGCATAGCCGTCACTATTAGGAGTGGAAAAGCAACAGTTGATCCACCCATGCCTATTGTAGTTGAGATGGTCGAACCGAAGGTAGTTGATTCAGATGAAGAGGCTGAGGCTACAAAGCAGATTATTGAAGGTAGTGCAGTGGTGATAAATTCTCTAGTTGCTGCAAAGGAGATTGTTCATAAGAAGGGGAAGGAGAAGAAGGTCCAAAAAAATTTTAGGCCTAACCCAAGACCACCTCCACCTTTTCCTTAGAAAATGAAGAATAAAGTAGATGATAAGAAATTTCACAAGTTCTTATCCATGTTGAAGCAGTTGTCTATGAATATTCCCTTAGTTGAGGCACTATAGCATATGCCTAGGTATGCTAAATTCATGAAGGACCTGGTGATAAGAAAGTGATCAGTGAGCTATGAACCAGTTGGAAATTTGCACCATTGTAGTACAATAGCATCACAGGTCCTTGCACAGAAGAAGAAAGATCCAGGTGTCTTCACCATCCCATGCACTATTGGAGATTTTGAATTTTCCAAGGCACTGTGGGATCTGGGAGCTAGCATCAATTTAATGTCGCTAGCCGTATTTAAGAAGTTCGGATTGAGACCTCCCACATTAATGAAAATGTGGCTACTGATGGTGGACCACACAGTGAAGAAGCCAATGGGTATCCTTGATGATGTTCTAGTAAAGGTGGATAAGTTTATCTTTTCGGCTGACTTCGTGATTCTAGATTGCGAAGTAGATTTTGAGGTCCCCATTATATTGGGGTGACTATTCCTTTCCACTAGGTGATCTCTAGTGGATGTTGTAGCCGGATAATTGAAGTTTTGATTAAATGAGAAAGAGGTCACTTTCAACATCTGCAGGTCAATGAAGTAGCTGAGTGAATTCGGAGTTGTCTTAGAAATTAAAGTCGAGTCGATATATCTTAATAAAGTCTGAATAGCCAAGAGACTCGCTTCGTGCTATGACATTAAATTAGGAACCGCATGGGAGGCAAACCAAGAGGTAGTTGGTGAAGTCTGAGTAGCCTACTAAGGATGAAAGAAGCGCCTAGAGCGCCATAGGTATGTCCCTTCCTTGATTTTATTTTGATTCTTTGGGGAAAAATCATGTTTCTTTTGTAGGGGGTGTATCTATTTTTATTTCGCCCGAGGATTTTTATTGTCGTGTTTCTTTGTCTTCAAGTATATTATCTAGTAGAATCGACATGTTTAGGCTATGTGTTTTTAAAATTAAAAGCAATCTAGGAGTACTTAACGACCAATAAAATGCACATGTGTTTGATTTTTGTAGCTTTTGAAAAATGACCTGTTTTAAATTTTTTTTGATTAGTTGTGTGTATTACTATCACAAAGCATGATCAATGTGGATGCTTTTATGGAAATAAGAATATAAGCATGATTAATTGTAGTGTAGTTGTGCATGAAGTAATAGTTGTAGTTGAAATCTTAACCATATTCCTCGTGCGATGGACCCCAATCATGGTTGGGTTCTTTGTTGATAAAGACCACGTTATACTTCTTTTGAGGTGTAATTTGAGCCTAATCAATATACGATATAATTTCTAAGAGTTTCAACTGAAGACACATAAGGTCATGTGAAACATTATGACTTCTTGACCCAAAAGGGCACTATAAACTTAGAACTCAAGATGAGAGATTTTATAATATAAGAATATTTCACTTTAATGCATCACATAAGCTGTGACGATCTTTATAGTAGAAATATGTGACTCCGGGTTGTGCCTTAATAGAAAAAGAAGTTTTAACTTTATAAACCTTGATTCTGAATTTTGAAAATATATAATGGATTAAACCATGCTTACAGTAGGAAGTTAACATAATAATCAAGTGATACAATAATACAAATAGCCCGTGAATATATTTGAACCATATCAACAACATGTCAGCTAGTAGGCGAGCCACATGCTTGTTGGACCTTTTTTATGCATATACATATTTATAATTTCTTTTCCTTAATACGTACATAGTTTAAACACATAATGAACATATGAATATTAGCTAATATCAATGTGGGGCTCAAAAAACATTCCACCATAACCAGACATGTAACATTGCATGCACAGTAATTAAGACTCAATGTATTGATGCACCCTCTATTTTCAAGCCCAATAAGGAGGCTTCAAACCTTTATAGATGAAAATATATATAATAGATCCCCAAAATAGTTCAATATAATAATGATAATATAAACTCACAGTTTTTGATTACCGTCCCTTGAGTTTGTACAATAATTACGTCTAAAATATTCCTCGTTCTTTTTATCGATAATAAGGAATAGAAGGAGCAGAGCTTTACCTTGACCTTAATGAAAATTTTTAACCAATACCACACCTCTTCAATGTCGAAAATTTTAAATCACAACAACACTTTAAAACAAGAAGTAAACAGGTCTAGAGTACAACTATGCCAAAAAGGGCGGCCAAGGAGCTTCTTGATCCAATAGCTACGAAAATCCCCCATCTTGTGGAGTTTCCGTCCACCACCTTTTTCATGTCAATACCGTAAGAAAACACATCTAACCATTTACCTTTAATTTTTGGAATAACTTTGAAGAACATGAACCCTAGCAAAGGAAATTAGGGGTGACTATTTTGATTCAAATAGAGAGAGAGAGAGAGAGAGAGAGAGGTTCTTATGTTTGTGTAATTTGATTTTTGACCTAAGTGTTTGGATATATATAGCCTCTAGGAAATATGGGTCCTGTTACTGACCCATGAACCGTGATCACGTTCAAAGTACACCTCGCAATGAAGTATAAAGCGGTTGTTGTTAAATATGGTAACCCAACTAGGTCGGGGCCGATCCCACAGGGAATAGGTCCAAATTATATGTTAATAGTGAGTAAATCTACTGGTAGTTAATATTCAGAAGGGGGGTTGCAATAAAAGAAAAAAAAATTTAAGCTAAGAAGTTGTTATCAAATTAATGAGAAGAAATTAGGACTGTGTTCCACATGATTTCATTATATAGAAGGCTTATTTTGTTAGTGATCTATCCTGGTGAATTTTGTGTAAGACTGACGATTAAGTTCATCTAACATCACTCGACCAACATAGATGAATTTCATTTTAAATCCTCTCAGAATTTAGGTGTTCATATTTTTCCCTCGTCATATGTCTTGGATTAACTATCCTTGGCTAAAGCTCAAGTTAATTAGATGAGGTTTGGGAACCTCAAATCTCCATTATTATTCTCTTTTCTTAACTTCAACCTCTTTGGTTGAGCAAGTTGATGATACAGGCACGTTTCAACGTTTGCAACCGCTAAACTAACTAAAATTAGCTGCTCGTGTTTGAAGAAACAATTAGATAATATTTATAAGATGTCATAATGAATACTAACAATAATAGAAAGTTGTTTGACAAATCTTGAAAACTAACTAGAATCACAAGAACTTGATGTATTTGCCAACAATGAGATGAAATAATATTTTCCACACTTTCAACACTATTAATTAAGGAATAATTGGTGAATTGCTTTTTCACAACTGATTGGTCCTTTAAAAACACCTTAGGATGGGGTATATATAGTAGTAAAATAAATCTACACCTGTTCCCACTTGGACTGGGATTGGAAGTTGCAGGCTTTGATTCAGCAGACCTCAGTCCACGTCAAGCTTCTCAATGCATCATTATAGCCTCGCGTTGCGCAGTTTGGTGCATCAGTATGCCATGTGTGTTGCACAGGCTTGTGAATAGATGTGGCTGTGCAATGCCAACCTCCATTTTGCTGTGGAACTTGATCTATTTGAGTTCGGCTTAGCAACACTTGCTCTTTTAAGCCTAAAATAAGTCAAAAACCCATCACTTTTATCCCGGCAAATATCTAATCATTTGTGTTAGTTTTTTTCCGCAAATATCATACAAATAGAACGAAATCACACATTATTTATTCTCAAAACATAGCTAAGTATGAGAAAAATATGGTAATTAAGTGCGTAAATACGCCCAACATCACCACCCCACACTTAAACTATTGTTCATCTTCGAACAATCTACTACTTCACCAGTCAAGTTTTAACAACAAAATTCACCTTACGAAAAGGTCTATTTACACTCACGTTCATTAAACAATTAAATCATGCTCCAACAATCCACTCAATATGCATATAAGATCAACAATCGAAATCACTTAGCTTCTAGAACTAACTCAACAAGATACATTTGGGCCAACATGAACATATGTAATTTTGCAATCAAAGATACACCAAAATCTCACCATTATTTGCGCTTCAGTATTTGGAGATAATGCCCTTCATGATATATAATAATTTTGACTTGGCCATAAATAGAAAAATATCACTCACTCTCCCAAAGAACTCAACATGCATATAAAATATGACCCATGGGCTTTCTGTTAATGTAAATTCTCCACTATTATAGAACATTGATAACGTACAAAACAACTCTCCAATTAAGAAAGTGGCTACGATCGTATGCAAAACCAGTAACCAACAAGAGTTGGGGTCGATTTTCCATAGAGGTTGGAGGCTAGATTTACCAAAAGTTGTGAATTAATTCACAAGAGCAAGTGTAACGTGTAAGCATAAAGTAAAATTAGGGAAGTGATTTGAACAAGTATCAATTGAAATTTTCAATCACAACAAGGCAACACAATTGTTGTTAACAAGATTAGAGAGACTAGGGGTGTCCATTTGTTAGGGTATCATTTTGATATGTATTGACTAAAAGCATTAGAATCAGTTAGTCCATGGATAGCTTTGGTTTTAGCTACACTCTATGTTTCTCAACTAAGAGAGTGCATATTTTGGGTTTTCTCAAACCCTAAAACCAAGATCTATAAAACAAAAAATATTTCTTGAGTGGGCATAGACTATTTCTAGATTTAGCTCTTAAATGAAGCTTGAATTAAGCATAGACTATTTTTAGCTCTAACCCTTAGATAAAAGCACCAAATCCTAACTATTGAAGTCTTACCCAACTTTACTTCTCTTTCTCAAGCAAAAGGAAAATTAGAGAATTCAATTAATGTTTGTAACCATTAATATTCAGATTAAAACTCAAAGTAATCAATTGATTCATGCACTATAATTAATCCTAAGATCAATTAGTCAATACCCAATCAATTCAAAACACCCATCACTCATGCACATCCCTAGAAAAGAAATTAGTTGCTCATAATTAGGGAAAGAGAAATTATACCAAAGAGGAATGCCTTAAAACCATTCATCATAAGAAATTACAATCAATTCGAAGCTTTGTAACTTCAACAATAGTATTTTCTCTAGGAAAAGGAAGAAGAAAACATAAAATTATACCCCCCACTCTATAATATTCTCTATCCTTGTCAATATCCGTCCTCCCCTCTAAATGAGGTAAGAATCTGCATATTATTCCTTGCACAGACCCCAAAAAATTCCTTGGAAGCTTTACAAGTATGTACTTATCTTCTGGATGATTTTTCCCTTCGGAGAAAAGCTCGGCTTACTTGCGTTGGCACTTGCGGCATGCTGGTGCAACATAAGTCTAGGGCAGTCTTCTCTCACTTCTTCCTGTGTGGAACTTGCAGATCACAGTTGCTGGCTTGCGGCACACAGGTCCATTGCCTGTAAACTCTCAGCTCTTCCCACGTGGCACCTGCTAGATGCAGGTGCTGACTTGCGGCACACATTCCACTTGCTGTTCCTCAAACAGATTTCTTTAAATTTAAATCCTCCATCATCTTTCTTTCAAAGAAATTCCTGCACATTAGAGAATAAAGGAACAAAAACCTTCTAAATTGTATTAAAATGAGACAATAACTCATGCTTAAGAGTTAGATATTTTGGTAAATTACCAACTCATCAAACCCTCAAACTTGAACTATTGCTTGTCCTCAAGTAAAGCATTCACTCAGCGTAGGAATCGACTCAACCTTACCAACACATAAGGGTTGCACAAAGGACTACTACGAGTCAAAATAAACCAAATCAACAAAAAGATTCAAAACAAAAAGCCTCAAACACAAGACTAATCTCAATTGGTATCACCATGATCACAAGGAAAAGATAATCACTTTGAAAATCTTTTCTTCTCAAGAGACTTTACTTTTTCAATCAAAATCAAGGGAAATTTACTCATGAAAGATCAACAAGCATCTCAATTCATTGACATCAACCTTCAAGGTTTGCCTAGAAGTTCACTACACAACTTGTCAAATTCATACCTCTCAATTGAGATCAAGAGGTACCATTTACTCCAAGGATGCAATGCCACCAAAAGAGAGAATCCCACTCACAATCATGTAGTTCACAAAATAGGGATTATAAGATGACATAAATAAACTCACTCTCTCAAGGACATTCAAGTGTACACACATCGAACCATAGGCTTGCCCTTCATGTAATTCACCACTAATGTAGAGTTGCAAAGCTTGAAATTATTAAGGACATGCGAGTTAAAATGTAGGCTATGGGTAAGTGTAGGATATCATTTGGTTCAAGTGACTAGAACCTCCCTAACACTTTTGTTAAGAAAATCAAGTACACCACGCACATCATTTAGTCAACTCCTACTTTGTAATACCCCAAAAATGTCTAAGATTAGATCCTGGATCAAAATGGGAAGTTGGCTGAAAACTGGAGAAAAGTGCACAGGACGGATGACCCAATAGATCGTTGGTCCAACCAGTGACCCGTTGGATCCAATCGTGGTAAGGGGAATCCTGGTGGAAGTGGTTACAACGAATGATGCAACGACTCATTACTTGGAACAATGAGTCGTTGTTTGTAATCGTGGGTGGAGCTGGACCTTGGTATTTGAGGATGTAACGGGCACCCAACGACCCGTGGTCAACAGTCGTTGTTTGGTTGCTAGAATTTCCAATACAGGTAAAGGATCGAGATCACGACTCATTGGAAGCAACCACGAGTCGGGGTAAGGCTCGTGGTAAGGGATGCTCAGGGTTGTGAAGGGGCTAGTAACGATCGACTCAACGATCCATTTGATCAAATTATGAGTTGTCCTGTCGAGCCGTGGTAAGAATCGGGGATCAGGGCCTGGGCAGTGCATTTGACGGGCCACACCACGAGTCGTGGAAGCTTCTAATGACTCGTTGGTACGCCCGTTGGATCGATCTGTGCAGTTTTTCAGGGAATATTCATTAAGGGTATTTTCATCCTTTCCATGCTCTAAGGCCCTAAACTTTGCTGTTTTATGTTTTTTTCTGGGCATAACAAGATATGTTATGTCCCTTTTGCTCAAGACATTCCCATGTATGCAAATTAAAAGAATTCTAGAGAGATCAAGCACAGAATCAAGCTTTTCCCTATTAATTCTCCATTGGGCATTCAAAAACTCTAGAATATGATCTTACCCAGGTATTTAGGGTTACGAATGGGTGTTTCCATTCACACCCATGCCCATTCTCCATTAATTTATAAAAATCTATCAAAAATCTCATGTGGTTTTGAATTAAATTTTTTGAAAATCTAATGTTTTTCTAATGGGCTATTATGATTTATGATTTACATGATATTTTAAGGATTTTGATAAGTTTTTACAGTTATTTTACTTATAAAATTATGGATTTTGATTTCTACCAAATTAAGCCTAATTATGCATGATCTATGATAAATCGATTTATGATCTACGTCTCAATTGTTGATATTTACAAGCCTAGAGTGATTTATGATTTTAATTATGGAATTATTAAATTACCCATCATGATTAGATTATTTACAAGTTATATGTATGATCTACAAGTATGCATGAAACCTATGATTCATGAATTATGTTTTGGCCGACTCACGGGCCCTATGTCATGGCTAGTTCACGTATGTACAAGTATGTTTATGATTATCATGATTTAACTAGCCCATGAATTCATGCATATTATACTATGAGCACTATATATATTTTGGCAGTAGTATCGAACACCGAGTAGGTTCAGGGCCTAGGTTCTGCCCCGGATCTCATCAACTACGTGCCACCGTAGGTATGTTGGGACCTCCTTTGTAACTGTCCCTGGCCCAATTTCCCCTTTTCATGGTGATATCACACTTTCATGGTCCTACCCTTGGCAAGGTATGAACACCCTCCCGACTAGGTTTACAAGTGGGGCTTCATATGTGCTCATATAGGGTATTGTTGGTTAAGAGAATCTCCCACTGTTCCTCATGATTTATGCATGGTTATGATTACGTATGTTGGCTAAAGTTCTATTCAATATACTTTATTCTCATTCTTATGATTACGAATGTATTATGAATGTTTCGAAAACCTTGAGCCTTACGTTATGTTATGTTACGATATTTATGATATGAG
>JACEIK010012277.1:0-31570 GCA_018107945.1 Datura stramonium | reverse complement strand
ATATAATGTTAAATTAATATAATATATTAAGTTAATTTTCTAATGTACTTCGTAATTGAGCTTAATGAAATGATATTATTTCTTAAATTGAGCCAACTGAACCAGCTCAATCGAGTCCGAGCTTTGATCGAGTCGAGCATGATCGAGCTTTTATCGAATCAAGCTGAGCTTTTTTTCAAAACGAACCGAGCCGAGCTCCGAACTGACTCGCCTTTTTGCCCAGGCCTATTTAACAATATGTAAAGAAAATGAACCAGAAGCGAGTCAAATGACTTAAAGAATTCACAAAGCAACTGCATCTAGTCTGAGATTTTGGGGGGGAATGGCCGATTTTAGGAGCCATGTGAGGCATGGTTTAAGTACCGTAAATTTTTACAAGGTACGCCGCTTTAATGTAAACTTTAAGGGCTCGTACGGTATATTGGATAAACAAAAACAGTTTTGGGATAAATATTAGTATTTTTATATTTTTTATTATTTTAGGAGCAAGGGAGGCATGGTTTAAGTACTGTAAATTTTTACAAGGTACGCCGCTTTAATGAAACTTTAAGGGCTCGCATGGTATATTGATAAACAAAAACAGCTTTGGGATAAAATTAGTATTTTTATATTTTTATTTAATTTCTCTTTTAATTTTTTATTTTGAAATTCCACCAAGTCTTGAATATTCACTTGATATTCTAACAACAATTTACAGTAACATTATATAATTTCAAGATAACTTATCCTAACATAAAATAGTGAAATTGACAAAAAAATTCCTGAGGTCCCAAAGTTTTACAAAAATATAAAAGTTAAATTAGGTGGAGGGTATTTTTATAAACAAATAAATTATTCTTAAAATTATACAATGCATGTTATTTTCATACAACCTACCAAACAGTCAATAAAAATTAATATCAAAATAATCCACCCCAACATAACTAATCTCAATATAATAATTTTAACATAACTTGTCTTCAAAACCAAGTGGACCCTAAAAGTGTGTGAGTCTGAAGTTTATTAAAAAGTTTAGACATACAAAGTCTCAAGTTTGGCATTCGAAGTTTTGACATCTTTAAAGTTAGTTTTCTTTTCCTTCTCTGAAGTTTGACCTGACAGTCTTAAACTTTAAATATTTTCATCAGAAATATGCTTGGCAATCACAAACTTTAGAACCATTAGCGTTTGGAGTAGATCTAGTGCAATGGTTACAGGTCTACTAAATCAATAACTTTCATTTAGATATGTATTTGTATTAAAAATAATTATAAAATTTATAAGAATATTTAGCTTCAAAATCCCAATCAATTGATTTGGTTATATTGTATATTAATTTGAGATCGTTGTGGAAAATTATTAATTTAAAATTATGAATTCGCCTCTAACTAGCGGGGAGGAAACACGTTTTAGAAGTTCACAATATTATTAATTACAAGTTATATAATTTGAAAAAAAAATTGACATAGCTTAATTACTCAGTTCATCCCAATTTAAGTATGTTAATTTGACTGAACATGAAGTTTAAGAAGATGCTTTTGAATATTGTGGTTTTTAATTAAAAATCTGTGTAATTCTTTAGATCTTGTGGTCTTATACTTTTCATGTAGGATGTTAGTATTGAAAAATTTACTAAATGTAGAAAGAGACACTCTTTTTGGGACAAACTAAAATAAAAAATAAAAATAGGACACTTGAATTGAGACAGAGGGAGCAATGAAATGAAAATTGATCACCCATTGAATTTTAGGATCTATAGTTTGTTTGACAAACTTTGGGTGGGCAAAATATTTTCTTTCTAAAAAGTGCCTATTAAAAAAGTGGTGCTCAATCAAGTTTTTAAGAGAAAAATAAGCATTTTTATGAAGTACGAGAAATCATTTTTCAGAAGTCAAAATGACTCTTCTTGAAGTACTTTGAGAAAAAAATTAAATCCATTTGATTGACTTATTTTAGATGCTTTTCTTTTCCAAAACTTTTAAGTATTTTTATAGTGTTAGGATAACATAATAATGCTAAACACTTATTTTAAAGAAAAATAATAAAAATAAATCAGAAATTTACGCTTATAAGCCATAAGTTATGTTCATTCAAACAGACTATTAAAAGCACTTTCTAAAAGTTTGATCCAACAATAATTACTGCTCTAAAATACTTTTAAAATTAATAAGTTAAACACAAAATAATTCTCACTAAAAATATTTTTCAAAAAAAAATACTTTTCATAATAAATTAATTTTAAATGTTTAGCCAAAATGGAGAACTCCATCTTAGAGGGAAGTTAAATTATATATTCACATTTGATTCTTATAACTTTTATTATGGAGTTCAAATAATGAAAAATTGCCAGGTAATAAGGTTACTAATGTGAAAGTTTATTGGCCAAATTCTGCAATGTTAAATGTCAAAATTTTAGTCATTTAAAGAATGTAGTTTGTTTGTATTTACTATTTTTCTTAAGTGAGCAACTAGGAATTGTTAGTAGTTCAACTTGTTATTAAATGATCTTATTAGAATTGTTATAAGTAAATTTATTCATCCAATCCCTCCATTCAAAAGTTGATTTAGTAATTCATTTCATGACATCAAAGTACTTTACATACATCAATAGGCCCATGGAGATAAGGTCACTCTGGCTCTATTCAGAGTCTCAAGGGTTCTCTTATGGGTTTAGCAAAGCCCAAAAAAATATAATCTCTGACTTGGGCTATAGGAGTAACTATATTGGGCTGCTTTATGTTGACTGGGTGGCCTGGTTTCTTTATCAGCTTAAATCAATGGTCGCACGAATGAACTTATTTTAAATTGATCTTTAATTTTTGCCTTTTAAATTTGTGAATTTTAAATTTTTCCTTTGGCATTTTAGTGACAAAAGAATGATAAAAATGCGCTTAATAACTAAAATAAATAGAATAAAGTCGCAAGACATAAGTTTTTGCCTAAAGTTATGACTTAAAGGCATAAATTCGCACAAATTATGCCTTATGCCTATAGGCATAAGTTCAATAACAGAAATTATACCTATCAGACATGTTGCTAACATGAACTTGTCAAAGAGTGAAGTTCATGCAATTAAAATTGTGCCTACGGGAAGAACTTCATTCAATTAAAAAAAAAAAAAAATTCTGCCACTTATGGGGCATAATTTAAAGTTCAACAACATGAAAATATGTCTACCAAACATAAGTTAAGTAATATGAATTTGTGCCTAAAGGGCAGAAGTTCATGCAATTAAAATTGTGCCTATGGGGGCAGAATTTCAAGTTCAAAACACATGAAATTATACCTACCAGGCAAAAGTTAAGTAACATGAACTTGTGTCTAAAGGGAAGTTGAAGTTCAATTACATGAATCTATGACTATCGGATAAATTAAGTAACATGACTTTATTCATTCCAGGGCCAAGTTATGTCTTGCAAATTTTTTTGTTTTGATTTTTAGAAAAAATACAAAGGTATTTTTATCCCATTTTTATTACTTAAACACTAAATGATAAAACTTAAAGACCACCAATTTGAGAGGCAAAATTAAAGACCATCCCAAAATAGGGAGCAATCGACGCAAACCTGTAAATCAATTTATGAAAATTGGGCTTTGTTGGCGTTGGATCATCTGGGGGTCATTTGCATAAATTTTCTTATTTCTGGGGTGGTCTTTGATTTTTGCCTTGACACTTTAAGTGACAAAAGAATGACCAAAAGTGCCCTTAACAGAAAAAAATAAATATCAAGGCAAGAATAAAATTCATAAGGCATAACTTTTTGCCTAAATTATGCCTTAAAGACATAATTTTATAAGACAAAGTTCATAAGACAATATTTCATAAGACACATAAAAAAAAATTGCAAGACATAAGTTTCTGCCCAGTTATGCTTTAAGACATAAATTTGCACAAGCATGTGTTAAGTGTCTGGTAGGTATAGTTAAGCAATATGACTTATGCCCTGTAGGCATAAAGCCATGTTGTTGAACTTGTGACAAGTTCAATAACATGAAATTATGCCTACAAGACATAAGTTTAATAATATTAAAATGAAAGCCCACAAGACATGTTTAATAACATGAAATTATGCCTTGAGACAAGTTCAGTAGGGGAATCAGCCTATAGGCAAAAGTTCCTGCAATTGAACTTCTGCCTACTGAACCTAGCATGAACTTAATGTCTTCTAAGACTAACCTATGCTTGATATATTTTTTTTGACTTGCAATTTCTTTGTTTAATTCTTTTTTAAAATATTAGGGTATTTTTGTCCTCTTTAAATAATGAAAACACTAAAATACAAAAATTAATGACCACCAATTTGAGAGGTAAAAATTAAAGACCACCCCAAAATAGGGACAATCAATGCAAAAACTTGATCATGTGGCCTGGTTAGGCCCTTCATCCATCTAATTCCAGTTTTTACACGGACTGCCCTTATTTCGTGGTGATCTATAAGTTTTTTTTCCTTCAAATTAGTGATCTTTAAGTTTTCATTGCATGCTCATTTAATGAAAAGTTGTTGTCCAAAATTATACTTAATTTCTCTTAATAAACTTTAATGTTTGCCTGAGGCATAAGTTCAGTGTTATTTAATTCGCAAGACAAATCTTTTATCCTTAATATTAAAAAAGAATTAAGTAAGACGCAAAAAGTTATGCTTATAAGACACAAATTCATGCTACTGAATTTATGCAAGCCATGAGACATAATCTCTAGCTAAAACTTATGTCTTGCAATTTTTTTTTCTTGCAATTTTTTTTTCATTGTCCCACTATTTTTACTACTTTTTTTATTATTTAAAGTGTCAAGAAAAAAAAATTAAAGACTACAAATTTGAGAGACAAAAATTAAAGATCATTCAAGAATAAAAATTTGTACGGATGACCCCATCTAGTTTACCAATTTAGCCTCCTCTATTATTTATGGAGGAATTTCATAACAAACAATAGTTTGCAACGTAAGGACCATTAGAAACTATAGTTTATATAATTACAATTTATAATAATTTTTAGACAAAAAAAAACTCTCTTGCCTCTCTCCCTAGTCTCTCCTCTTCTTCTTTCTCTTTCCTCTCCTAATCTCCTTAATCTTGCCGGCCTCTCTCTCTCCTTGCGCCCCCTCTCTCCATCTCTCGCTGCCTCTCTCCCATCTCTCTCTGCCTCTCTCATTCTTTCGCTGCCCCAAATAACTCCTCCAACCTTTTCCAAAAAGTTTACCCGTTCCTCTTCCATTATATGCTTTTTCGTTCTTCAACCAAAGTAAATATACATTGTAGCTTAAATTCTTTTCTTGCATTTTTCAATTTGGAGTGCGTTTTAAATTTCATATTTTTTGATAATCTAAAATTAAGGCCTGTAACTATAATTGATTTTTTCATTGTATTGCTTCTGCTTAGATATTATCTTTTTGAAAATCATTTCCTTGCAAAATATCAATAAGACTTCAGCCGTTAAAACTTTTTATTTGGGGAGGGGAGGGGGTATTGATACTTGTATAAATTTCTTGTATTTATTGACATATTTTTAGTTAAGGAGTATATTTAGCAAACAGAAGCTTAAAAAGATTGGCATTCTAAAACAAACTACAAATTTTATAATGTATTTTAATATGAAGATAAAATTTATTTCTTTTTATGATCTCCTTCCCCTGCTATATCAATGTATAACAGGTTTCCAGCGAGATCTAAAATATAAATTATACATATACTTATTTTTAGTATATTTTTGTCTGTATAACACAAAAATAATTATATTATCTGTATATCACCATAAATAACAAAATAAATATGGATATCAAAATGTATATCACAACGTTATTTTCCTTCTTTGTGTATATTAAAATTTTCCTTCTTGTATCTAAATATGAGTTTATAAATATAGTTTTTATTAATATATTGTCGTCTCTATATCCAAATGTAGATCATAAAAGTAATCAGTGTTTTGTATATCAACCGGAAATGTATATCACAATTTTATTTTCCTTCCTTGTGATATCAAATGTATATTAAAATTATTTTCTTTCTTTGTATATATCCGTGTATAACACATATAATTTCATGGATATACATAAATGTGTATGCTTGAGATACATGGATATATAAGATGGAAATTAGAACCTTGTCAATTAATTTAAAAAGAAAAAAAAAGAGGAAAGAAAGAGCTTTAATGGAGTTTAAAATTTTCTTATGTGTTCAAACCACTTCTACACGACTCCAAATTATCGCAAATTTGATATATGAACTGTAAAAGATATTTTCAATCGTTTGGCAAATCGCCTTCTCAAAATCTACTCTAATTTCAAAATTCAATTTTTTAAAAAAATAATCGAAGCTTCTAAGCTTTTTCAACAGAATTTCTGGTGAAAGGTCCTATTGCGCTCGATAAGAAATCTTCTCTTACACTGATCGAAAAAGATTTTACAAAAGCATTCAAAATGGATGTGATTAATCTTTTTGATATGTTAAATCAATTTTCATAATGGATCAAAGATGAGAAGAGTTTAAAAGAGTAAGTTGACACGTAATTAGTCAGTTATTGCATGTACTGTTTAGTTTTATTTTCACATTTTTATAGGAAAATGAAGAATTGATCTTTGAAGTTTATTTTGTGATAAGAAAGAATGATTCTTAAGGTTGGCAAGTAATAATCAAGCAGTCAATGTCATGATATGTTCAACAAGGATATAAATATCCATTATGATTTCTTTTGTATTAATAGTGACTTTCTTACAATAAATTCTGCAATATATTTTACTATGACTGACAAGATTGTTTTCTCCTTTCTCACCTTTTGTATATATACACTCTATAGTGATGGTGTATTTATGATGTAAAAAGTGTATCCGAGTGTGTGTTTGCTGTGATTCATACAAAGAAGAAGATGAAAGAAGAACTATTATCTTGAAGAAGAGAAATTTAAGAATTCTATGGTGAGAGTATATTGTATTACTCCTTCATTTATTACAGAAAATGAGAATAATCATCCCTTTTATACAAAGTAGGTAAGTTAAGTAACTAACTCAATTGTTTAACTAATTTTGTGAACTGACCAATCTACCCTTCTAACTACTTTATTACATTCTTCTTTATTTCAATACTCCTCAAGTTGGGTGTTAAATGTTTAAAACACCAAACTGGACAGTATATATTGGTGTTGAACTCTGGGTGAGTCTTTTGCCAAGAAGATCATCGTGCTGGATCTTGAGCCGGAATGTACTCATAGTAACTAGACTCCTTTGCTGAATTTTTCTAATAAAGTGACAATTAATCTCTATATGCTTTATTCTTTCATGGTATACAGGGTTGGGCTTATCTGGATAGCAACTTTGCTATCACAGTGAACTTCTATTGGTTGTTGAATGTTCATATCAACCTCCTTGAGTAAGCCAAAGAAACCATATTAGTTCAGCAGTAGTGGTGGCTAAACTTCTATATTCTGCCTTTGCAGAACTTCTAGAGACTGTAGGTTGTTTCAGATTTCCAAGTGACACAAGAGAGTCTCCAAACTTGATTAAAAAACCTGTGATTGACCTTCTCGGTTAAAGGCAGGATGCCCAATCTGCACTACAAAATGCAGTAATGGTGTTTGAGTTGTTGTTGAATAGTAGTATCCGTTGTCCAGGTTGAATTTTGGCATAGTTAACAATTCTAAAGGCTGCTTCCATGTGAGATTTCTTGGGTTGTTAAAGAATTGGCTAAGAGCTTGAACTCCATAAGATATGCCAGGTCTGGTCATGGTAAGATAGTACAATTTTCCAATCAACTTTTGATAAGGACCAGATCAACCAATACATCAACTGTAATATCCTTGGACTGGTCATGCGTTCTTTTTTAGACATAGATCATATTGTTTTGAAGTCAACTTAAGATTAGTATCAATAGGTGTTGCTACAAGCTTAGCTGCTACCAATCCCAATTCTAAAATAAGCTCTAGAGAGTATTTCCTTGATGCATCACTATTCCTTGTTTTGATCTAGCAAACTCAATGCCAAAGAAGTATTTGAGTTCTCCAAGATCCTTCATCTTAAAAGCTTGTTGTAGAGCTTTCTTTGTTTCTTCAATCAGACTTAAGCTGCTTCCAGTGAGCAACATATCATCTACATATACTAACACAGTGGTTATTCCCTCTATTCCTTTCTTTACAAATAAAGAGTGATCATATTGATTTTGCTTAAATCAAGATGTAATAAAGATTCGTCAATTTTGTATTCCACGCTTGGGGCTTGCTTGAGCCTATGTTGTGATTTCAATAGTATGCAAATGTGGTTGTGTCTCTGGCTATGAAATCTTGTGGGATTTATGTAAATTTGGTATTATTGAGATCTCTCCTTGAAGAACAACATTGTATACATCCATTTTGATGTATATGCCACTTTCTTGAAATCGCTAAGGATAAGATAGTTCTGATTGTAACTATTTTCATCACAGGAGAGAAGGTTTCTTGATAGTAAATACTCCTCTATATCCTTTGGCGATACCCTTTGGCCACTATCTAGCCTTGGAATCTTTCCACCTCCCCATTTGCTTTATACTTGATCTTGTAACCACTTGCATCCTATAGGAAATTTTCCTAGGTAATGAGACTACTGCTCAGGTGGTTACTTTTAAGAGCTTGTATCTCTTAAGTTGCATTGCTTCTATCCACCTAGGATCCTTAATAGCCTCTGAGTAAGTAGTTGGTTCTGTCAAGGATGATGTAGCAGCTACATAGGTTTGCAGTGAGGAGATAGTCTGTCATAACTCACATACTTGTCTAAAGAATAAGGAACTGCATTGTGTACATTCAAGGACACAAAGTCCTTCATCCACATTAGTGTTTGCCTCTGGGTTGATACTCTAACCTCTAATTGTGGTATAGACATGGGTTGAAACAGTGCAATGACTTGTCTAATATCAGTGTCAGGTTCAATTTGATCTTTGTTGCTGTGGCATCCTTGAAGTTTGTGTTGTTTCCTTCCCGACTAAGTTTTTTTGGAATGCTGAATGATCATCAGAGTCATCCTCATCACATAATATTCCCACATCCTGAGTTGGATTCATGGGAATAGAGGTTTTACAGTAGAAGGTCAATTGAAGGAAATATATCTTCTTAAAACTAACATCTCTGGGCTTTTACAAAGAAACAACAGCTAGATAGATCATATAAAATATACCCTTTATGTGTTTTTGAGTATCCCATATAGACAACAGGGCTAAATCTTATGGACATCTTATCATGTTCTTGCGACACCTTAGCAGTTAACATTGACATCCTAAGACTCTGAGATGACTAATAAAAAGGCTGTCTATATAATTTTTTTTCAAAAGAACTTGTTTTGTAATATAAAACTAGGTATTTTGTTGATCAAATACGCAACACCTAGTACACAATTCCCCCAGAATTTGAGAGGTATTTTTCCTTGAAATCTAATGGTTCTTGTGACTTCTAAAATATGTCTATGTTTCCTCTCAGCTACCCCATTCTGCTGAGGGGTATAAGGGCATGATCTCTGATGTAGAATGCCAATACTTTTAATCAAGGATTTCATATACTAAGTTTACAAACTTGGATGCCATTATCCACTCCATTACTATAGATTGTCAAACTCGATTGCAACAAATTTAAGGAAGTGATGTATAGTTACACATACATCAGACTTATGTTTCAATAAAAATACCCAAGTCATTCTAGAGAAATCATCTACTACAGTCAAGTAAAGAACTCAAGTCGTACTCATATGTAGATGCCTTATAGGGACCCCAGAGGTCAACATGAATTAATGCAAAAGTAGTTACAGTTTTGATACTACTAGCAGGAAAAGGATTTCTTGTTTGTTTTGCACAAGGACATATTGTAAGTTTCAATTTCCCAGTAGTAATATCAAACTCAGGAAGACTTTTTCAGCACTAAAGAAGATGTGTGGCCTAATCTCTTATGCCATAGACCACCTATACTTGAAGAGTCTGTGTTGGTACTGCTTTTTAGGGTTCTTATTCCCTTTTAGAGCTTGAGTATGTGTGCACATAGAGTTATTTTTTCCTTACCAATCTCCTTCACTCCTATTGAAGAGCTCCTGAAATACACAAAATCAAGAATGTAGCAGAACATCCTAATTCCCCTGTTAGTTTTGAGACAGACAACAAATTATATTTGAATTGAGAACATGAAACAAATTAGCCAATAGTATTTCTTGGAAGAAATAGAATTGGCTCTAGTATGTGTCATATGAGAATATCACCATTTGGCAAAAAAAAATTTTTTGACTACTACTGCCAACAGATGACTTATTTAATATTTTGAGATTTGAGACCATATGATTGGTTGCTCCTGGTATCTATGATCCATTTTTGAATCTGTTCAGCTACTGACAGCAATACTATCATGTGAGCCCTACTTGACACACCATCAGTATAACCATTATTATGTATAGATTCACAAGGCATCATATCAATACCTGCACTGTTGGCTGAAGAGTTAGAATTACTGACAATTGAGTTGTTGTTCAGCATGCTACATTTGATCATATTGTTCTTTTTGGGTGAGAATGTTTCCGGTCATATTGAGGAAGAATCTACATTGATAACTCATCTTGAGTTGCTTGCTCCTGAACTTTGATCATTCAAGAATCTCCCAGAACTTGATCCAAAATCACTGGAGTTCTGTCCATATCCCTGTTATTGCACTTGATGTTGGGTCTGATGTCCACCAAGACCAGAGGATCCTTCGTGGCGACACTATAATAATTGTTTATTTCTCCTCCTCCCTTTCTTTGAACTTGAACTCAGGAGGATATCCTCTGAATTTTTCAACATTTCTTGGTATGACCTCTAATCTTGCAAAGGCCTACTGAAGGTTGTAATTTTTCTTATACTTCTGACTTCCTCCTCCTTTTGAGTACATTACTACAAACTCAAAGTTTTCATAGAGGATGCAAAGGTTTGAACCGTGTCCACTTGTACTCATCACTGCTTTCTGACTCTCATCTCCCACTACCATAGCAAATGTCTGATTAACAGAAGGTAGTGGGTTCATAAGAAGTATTTGACTTCTTTCTTGAAGATAGGAATCATTCAAACCCATTAAGAACTAAAACAATTTCTGCCTTTATAGGAACAAAAATATAACTTTGACTTAGCACAGTTACATCCAGGAGCTGGCACCATAACCTCAACCTCTTTCCATAAGTCCTTTAACCTTGAATAGTAGGTAGATACAGAGGCAGTACCTTGGCTTAGATTTGTAATTTCCTTTGTGTAGGTGAATTTTCTTGATCCATCGATATGATAAAATCTTTCTTTAAGATCTTCCCATACACTTTGAGCACTTCATGCAAACACAATACCTCCAAGAAGCTCTTTGGCTACAGAGTTCATCAGCCAAGAAAGCACTAATGACATTGACCCTCTCCCATTGATACCATAGTTCCTCTGTAAATTTTTCTTTAGGCCAATGATCCATCCATCATACCTAATTTATTCCTACCCAGAAATGCCAATCTCAGAATAAAATGAGGTAAAATTTCTACTTCCATTCAACTTGAAAGAAATTATTGATATCCCACTTACATCTGTAGAATGCAGATAAAGGGGGTGATTGTGATCGATAATGAGTAAGTGGAATCTGGTTTGCATTCAGATTTCTGATAATCCAATCAAAACTTCGTGCAGCTTGTATTTCATTAATTTTCATTGTTGAATTCTTCAAGAATTTGTGAATGTTGCGTATTAGAGTACTTTCAATTTGATCATGCGAAACTTTAAGAAAACTGGAGCACCAGGAGTTTGAATTCAAGCTATGGGCTTTGATACCATTGTGGATTCATACAAAAAGAAGAAGATGAAAGAAGAACTATTATCTTGAAGAAGAGAAACCTAAGAACTCTATAGAGAGTATATTGTATTACTCCTTCTTCATTAATTACAGAGAATGGGAATAATCATCCCTTTATACAAAGTATAAAAGTGTATAATCAATCAAACTGTTTAACTAATTTTGTGAACTGACTAACTACCCTTTTTAACTACTTTGCCATATCTCCTTTTTATTCCAATAATATTCTGATGTATCATTCTATATGAGCAATGTATATGTAGTTTATTTGCAAGAATATATTCTTCATGTGGTGTTTTATTGTTCTTGTAATGATTAAACATTTATATTTCTTTTCCGCATACAATGTCCTTTTACTACTTGAGAAAGGAGGCAAAGTATTGTAGGAAAAATTGAGAGAATGAAGTGCAAATTTTCTGTATTTCTTGATGATTCTATACACTGTATTGCCCTATCTATATACAAGAAAGAAAATGCTAATAGAAGGTCTATTCTAACTACCTACAACTATATACTAATTTAATTGACATCCTCTAACAAACTTTGTATTCTTCTATTATTAACAGAAAGAATTTATTATCATCCATAATCTACTCGTGGTTTCATCAGAGAAAAAAAGTTGGGCTGAGTTTGGTTGCAAGAAAAGACTGACCGATTATATCATTCCTTTTCTTTGTAGGTCTTTGCCAATACTTGAACTCAATGCATTCTTTTGATAAGTCACTGAGTGCCATTCTCGACAAGTATTGGCCATTTGGTCGTTTCGGTAAAAAGATTCACCACGACTCATTTTTCTGCAATAAGGGGGTGATTGAGGCGCATGGAGAGTTTGTAATCGGGCAATTCAAAATTTGAACCTTAGAATCTTCGACTAAAAAAATCTCAAAGTCAAATTAATACTAGAGCTTGGGACTATTCGAGGGTAATAAGTTAGTAAAATATTTGAATTGATCAGTGTGTCAAAGCAGTTTAGTCTAAAGGGTGAAACCCCAAAATGATCACAAAACAGGAGTCAGGCATAGAGCATCAGGGCATGCCAGTGAGGCCATAGTGTGTGAAGGGAGGAAGCTTCAGCTGATTGCTTGTTGCCACTAGTGCATAGGAAGGCACCTACACTTGCTTCAAATGTGCGCGACGCTAGTATTAAAGGGTGAGCGTGCCTAGACACTATATAAGCATGCAGGACATATGATTTGATCTTCCTTAGAACAAGAGTACCTTTTGTAAACTTTTGGGTAGCTCATTTTACCTGCCTCCTCTTCTCTTCTCACCCAAGAGTAGAGATATCTAAAAATTCAATTGCTCCAAGGCTCTTCCCCTCTAGCAAGGTAATATTTGATCATGAAATTGTGTTAAATTCGTCACTTCGACACCAATATTGACATTTCATAACCTTGAAATATACAAATTCTCCAAAAATCTTATCAAAAATTCAAGTGAAGAGATTTTCTAGGATTTCTTCGAGAGGGGATTATATAATCTTTTAATGGCTTATAGAAACTTGTTAGTGCCTATTTGTGATGGGGATAAATGTTAGGTGTTATGGTTTGCTATTAGTGGCCATAAATACAAAATCCTGGCTTGTTTTGGTGGCGTTGTTGGGTTGATAAGGAAAATAATAAAAATAATCAAATGGGCTAGGTTCGTTGGTTGAGTGGTATTAGCAAAGGTTGACGATGTCTTTTATAATTGACAAATTCACATGAATGACCACTGTTTGTTTGAAAATGGCTTATATAGCAATAGTCATTATTATTATTTATAATGTATGACAATATTTATTGTGTCATTTCTATCTTTATTATTTAAAGTTATCAAATATAAATACAATATTTATTTTGTTGAGAGATTTTTAGGAATTTTTTAAAAGGTCGTCATCTTGAATCACGTTATTCTTAAAATACAAAAATTTTATATTGATAAGGAGCTCTGAAAATAGCTGGAACGAATAGTTGGCATTTGTAATTATCCTTAAATCAAGCTATCATTAATTATCAATATTTCGTATATAATTGACTCTGAAAGATATGGATTCTGGAAAATAGTTGAAATTAATATTTATATTTGCATTTCTATTCTTAAGTCAAGCTTTCATTAATTATCAATATTTCATATAATTGATTCTCAAAATAGTTTGTGATTCATAGTTATATTTGTATTTCATACTAGTATGTATATTTTTTTTAAATAAAAAAACTATTTACAATATTTTTTACTGAAATTAAAATTTGATACATCTTATGCATTGAATAATATATAAACTGATACACATTAATGGTATTTGTATCAGTTACTTTATGACATGTTATTTTGATTGTATCAATGATATTTATATATATACACATATATGCATTTGCATGTATATACGTGCATTTAGGTTATAGATATTCCCAATTTAGCTTGGACTTCATTCGCTCTTGTATCATGTATTCATTCATCTTTGTATCATTTGTACCATTCCTACTTGCTATACAAGAAATACAAAAGAATAACATAGGAAAAATAGAGAGAGAGAGAGAAAGAAAAAAAGATGGTATCTTGTCTGAAGAATACACAGTATTTGTTGTATCATTACATATGTAATTTAACTACAGTAAAAACAACAAAGAAGTTACGTAGAAGAGAGGGAGATTGGCTATGGTGGTTGCTATGGAGATAGAAGAAGAGATGATAGAACTTGAGAATTTATCAAATGATGTGGTGTGGGAATCAATTTCTCTTAAATTACCTTAAAATATCTTGTCCGATGGAAGGTTGTGTCCAAAACATGACGAAATTCAATCAACAACGTAACATCCGCCATTGTTACCTCCCCACAACTTCTGCTAGTCCAGTCCTCTTCTTCCGCATGACCAAAACTTGTCAAGAATCAATTTTTATGAAGTTGGGCACGATGAAATCCAGATTTGATTTGATTTTCAAAACCTCTTGAATCGTGTAAAATGTGATTGGAAGATGGTTTCCACAAGATCTGGGTAATTTGAGAGAGATGGGTTATAGGGAGATGATTGATTATTGATGACGTATAATACAAATATATTTACGTGCAGTGTAATGGTAAGAGATTAAATACACTATTAAAATAAATAATGGACTAAATAAATTAAAATATAGCTAGATATTATAATTATTTAAAACTGTGGGATAATTTATAAATTATCTTAATTGTGTTATATTATGCAATTTTTTCTTTATAATTATGTTAATTCTCTTGAAGGATGGTTGATATGCCAAAGTCGCCATACCAAAGGTTGAAGAAGTGATTAGTGCATGCTAGGTGTTTGATAAAATAACCAAGTGACCTAACCTTTAATTTTGTTAACATGAGTTGAATGATTTATATTATGGGCGCTAACTCTGGTCGAGTCACTTGAGACCCATGACCATTGCCAGAGACCATTCGGAGGTATGCCGAGACGAACCTTTATATATATAATTGTTCTTCTATAAACGTCATGTTCTTTCAAATGTGATATGTCAAAATTCAGAATGTTTTTAGATGACTTTGAATGTAAATATTATTATGGTTTAATGAGCCAATGATATGATTTATTGAAAAGGGCAGTGGGGCGAAATCAATAAAAAATATTTTAAGATCTTATTAAGTTAACCGAGAAGGTGCTTATCCGAGATTAGTATCGACATAGTGGACTGGGATCATTCTTTGATTCTAAAAATTTCTTATGATTTTCTTGATTGAAATTTATGAAATTCTAGAAAATGACCCGTAGATTTACCAATATTGTGACAAAATAAATTAGCTGATCGGACTGAGATCAAACTTTATATCGTATACATGAAGCTTGATGTCGTGTAACAAAATGAATCCCCTATAAAGAAAATCTCATGTTTGTTAAAAGCTCAAACTTATTTTAAATGGTTATGTTGAAGTAAAATTTGTCTCAACACTTGCATTATTATCCATAATTTATTTACACTATTTTTATCCCATTTTACGATGGAATTTTGACTAAATATGAGTACTATTTGCTACATATGTATTCATGTTACTTTGACGGGGATTTTTCATCTTTATTATGGATGTAGGTAGGGATATTAAAGGTAGTATGAATCCTTGCTAGCCATATCCCACATTTTCTTGGTGAAACCTTACTTGTTGTTCAGCATTTTGTTCAGTACACAACCATTACCTGTGATTATGGTCGGGGCCTTCTTGTTGGTATTTTATTTTATTCAATTATGTCATAGAGACTCCATAAATATCACTAGTTATATCACGTCTTTTTGTCATTTCTATTGTGGTCTCAAAATGACTATTCTTCTGTAACTAAGGATTTCCCCATTTTATAAAGGTATGTTTGGATTTGTAAGCATCATAATGTAAGTATGTCTCTGAATCTGTGTCTCTTGTTCCTTATGACAACTCGTAATCTGTATTCTTGCAGGTAAGGTTGCCATCTTGGACGTCAGAGCCTTTTTGAAATCTCTCCTTGTTTTGATTGCGGTTGGAGGATATTCCGTTTTAGTAGAGAATGATAAAGATGTTTTGTAGATTTTCCTTGTATAAGTTATCTACGTATCCTAGAATATGAGTCAAGTCACAAAGGAATTTTTGTTGATACGACTGAGCTGAATTTAGGATGCCTATGCATATCAGAATAGAAATCAAGTCAGAATATAGTTTGGGCTTAGAGAATAGAAGATATTTTTAATAAAGATATCGCTCGGCGTGGGTAGCCTACATAACTTGTCAGTGGAGAAATCAGGCTGCAATGTAGTTCCATTTCAAGGAGCACAAGCAAAATATGATAAAGGGTGGGTGGATGGAGAATGGTAAAGATAATAACTACAATAAGCTAATCTTTTGAGTCTCAATTTGGTCATTTATTGAAGCGACATCTTTTGGAAGGAAATTGTTGTCTACACTTGCTATTTTCCCCTTGTTGCTAGTGTAATAGATTATCCTTTTTCTTCGACTGATATCTTTGTAGTTTTCTGCCTTCGATCAAGTTTTGAACCTTATTCTTAGACTACACATTCCTCCCCGTGTCTAGACTTGAGCTGCTAGAGTGAAAAGCACACGCTTACAGAGGTCAAACTGTGAATGCGTCAGGTCAACTACCTTCCTACCTTTGATTGTATGACCCAAGTTGTATGTAATCTAGAGAATATGTCAAATAAGGGTTCCATCAGTTGGATGTATTCACGAGATTTTCTTTTCTTCGACCGACAAAACTGGATGAAATCTCTTGGGAATGGCATGGAAAGTTTGAATCATCAATGAGCTTTCTTTCTTGAATGTTACCTTCGATTGCCTTTAACGTATTTGATCAATTTGGAGAAACTACGTCGGCAAACTCCGAGCAACTTCTCAAAATATATCCCTCTTGACTTTAAGTGAAGGTTGAGATTAGCTCACTTTCTCGGATAATAAAGAACGTGTTCTCAGTTTACAACCTATCCGAGGTGTATTTTAAAAAGACTCTTATGGCATATCTTCAAGTTTCACTAGTTGAAATCTTGTTCACATACTACTCAAGTGCCAATCTTGATAAACTATGTAGATGAATATCCCCATCCGTATAACTCATTTTGTTTGACCCTAGTCAATCTTCCACATTAATCTTTCAAGTGGGCAATGGGATTTCTTTTTCCGTCAAATTATTGAACTTTGATATTTTGAATCCAGAAAGTAGTACGAGGTCAGGGCAGCATATGCACAAGTCTTCATAACCTAGACTCCAAATATCTTTTGAATGCATCCCTTCTTTACCAATCCTCCTTCAGTTAGGCACATTTCTATATGGGTTGTCCTTCCTGATGCTCCACCCTTTTCAGTCATCCTGCACGTACATACTGCTAATTGATTTTGACGGGTGCTCTGCGATAGATGTAGCAATGATAGCTGGTTGACTTTGGAATGTCGTCACTATTATAGAATTATTTGGGTTGATGGCATATTCTACCATCACTTGTGGAGAAATCTTATAGGGAGGATTAAATTGAGGTAATATAGTGAAAAAAATATTCATAATTGAGTTGGAAATAAAAATTGAGTTTAGGTGACTGAGTGTTTTCCATATTTATCCACATGTTTCTTTCATAACACATTCCCTTTGTGTTGTCGTCTTATGCTTGTAATGATCATAGATGGGTGTTGACTATGGAGAAATTCACGGTCATTGTTACTCCATCTTAATACAGACTACGACCGACTTTGTTGTTTTCGTATGCTGCAACCTTAATGATAAAGATAATGCTTCTAAATATGTAAGGTTAAATGTTACTTTGAAAACATATGCATAAGATGATGTCTGAAAAAGTAATAATTGATACCAAAATGATCCTTGTTTGGTCGAAAAATGCTAAAGCTAGAGTGGATATCCTAGGTTGTGAAAGATAAGAGTAGAATGTAAGTAAGTTGATCAAGTTGAACATCATGACTTTGGTTTGAAAATCCTTACTTCTTTACTGACTTTGAGCATCCGAAAATCATCTTAACTTCTATTGAAGAGGCCGCTCGATGACTCCTTGGAATGTATTCAGATACTTCGACCCAACGAGCTAAAGTCTTTTAGATTTGACATCTCATGCATAAAAAAAATATACCTCCAATATCCCTTTGTACAAAGGAAAAGGGAATTTCTTGGATAAGAGGACCAAATTTTATATAGGTCGCCACGTATCCCGCCAAGGAAAATTAATTCATGCATAGTTCCAAGATAAAAAGATGATGCTTTGATTTTTTTAAGGGAAGACTAGACCTAATGTGGGTTTCCTACGTACCAGTATTTATGAGAAATCAGGTCAAGACATAGTTCTAGAATCGTGTTCATTTGTGTTGGGCCTGGATCTATTGATTTCGTCTTTGTTGTGACTTCACGTCACGGCTTGCGAACCTCATCTTTTACCGGCTAGTCTCCCATTGTCCGTGACAACTGAACTCAAACTGCCTCTCTGATGAGGGATGGATGGCGTAGGGAGAGAAGTAAGCATGATTGACGCGATTGTATTCTATCGTGTTAGAGTGCCAAAGCTAAATATTTTCAACTTGAATAACGCCTATTGGTCAATAAAATGTGAAGCTAATAGGTACAACATGGTGTGTTGCTCAAGAATAAAATATTTTTTATATAAGTGACTTAGAAGGAGAGTAAGGACATTTGCAAGGTACAGGTCGTGCTATAAAGCGATCATGTGCTGCTGATTTATACCTTAGATTGACATGAATTCTGAGGACCCAGGATGAATAGGTGGAGGGATAGAAAATTGAAATATATTTTGGTGAAGACAAAGATTTGAGACTGAGAAAAGATTTTTTAGCGGATGTTATAACTAAAGTTTGCTAAATGTTGGAGATATTTTGGAAATTAAACATGTAAATATAAAATTAAAACTCAAGGTTAGTTACTCTTTTCTTTCGTAAAACAAATAGAAAATATGTTAGCATGCATGAAAACAAATATAGTACAAAAATAAGTCACTTTAGCAGATGTCAGTTAAAACACATAGGCTACAAGAAGGAACACTTCATAAGTATTGCATATCCTAGTATGCAAAAGGCCTCTTTTTCCCGTAGACAAGCCTATGTTTTTACAACAATGTGATAGACGATAGAGTGATCCAAGCCTTTTGATGTATTAAAATTGAGAATTTCATCATCTTAATAGAATTCGACCATTATATTCTTTAGAATGTAAAGATGAAAAAAAAAACAACAAAATGGGAAATATAAATATAGTAGGCATTAAGGATGCCATAACTTTCCCATCTTCCTCATGCATTGCATCACTGAATTTACACTCTAAGTATTTTGTCTTTGACCTTCTCTGTTGGGTAAAACCGGACAAGACAATGCGGAATAATACAAGAATGGTTACAAACAAAATAAAAAAGGGACCGAAATAGAAAGACAATGACATCAAGAATTTTTACATGGAAACTCTTCAATAAGGGAAAACCACGGGCCAAGAGGAGCAAAATGATATCACTATAGTAAGGAATTTTATACCGTATGGTTCACGAGTACAATACTCAAAGTAACTACTACGCACAATTTCAAAAGAGATAATTACTTTTTACTCACACCTCACTATAATATCACTCAAGAAAAACCTCACTCTTTTTTATATATTTTTCTTTTCTTAGTTGGTGTATCTTTACAAATGAGCAAGGGGTCTCTTTATAGAAAAATTGGACTAATATCTGAAAGTTCACCAAATCCAATGCCCAACCTTGAAAATAAAAGTTGAATTGGGGCTGGACTCCACAAATCTCCTCCACCCCATGCATCCAAGGAGGCATCTCCATTTTCTCTTGTGCTCATCCCGACAAGCCCTCTACACAGATCAAACTTGTCTTTGGTATCACCTGGTCAGCTTATCTGCAAGATTTTCACTTGTGTGAATCTTTTTGATATGAAATGATTCACTCTCCACTTGTTCACGAATCCAATGGTATCTGACATCGATGTGTTTTGTCCTTGCATGGTACATGGAGTTCTTGCTCACGTCTATTGCACCTGACTGTCGCAATAGACAACATACTCCATCTGTTGTAATCCAAGTTCGAAGGAAACTCTTGAGCCATATCATCTCCTTACTAGCTTCAAAATAGCCACAATATACTTCTATTCCGCCTGTAGACAATGCGACACACTTCTACAACTTCATTGCTATGATATAGCTCCCCCTGAAATGTAAACAACATCCAGTAGTGGATTTTCTGTTATCAAGGTCACCTGCCATATCAGCATTCGTATAACCCTTCAAGATTGGATCAGATCCTCCAAACACAAGCAACTACTTGTAGTGCCTCTCGTGTAATTTCAGATCCATTTGACAGCTTCCCAATGTCCTTTTCCCTGGATTCAAGAAATCTACTAACCACACTAACTGCGTGAGAAATGTCGGGTCTTGTACAAACCATTGCATACATCAGACTTCCACTACGGAGGAGTATGGAACCTGTCCATGCCTTCTCCTCCCTTGTTGTAGGGCACATCTTCTGCTTAACTTCATGACCAAAGAAGAGGTGTGGGCACCGGCTTAGCGTTCTTCATATTGAAGCGCCTCCAGCATTCGCTCAGTATCACTTTTCTTGTGATAAATAAAGCTTCCTTTTATTTCTGAGACAAGCGATTCTCAAAAACAAAATCGCTTAACATGACCTGCTCATGGTAAAAGACTTAAATAACTGCTCTTCAACTCACAATCCTGGAAGCATTCTGACCCACAATCAACATATCATCCACATACAACAAGAGGATGATAAAATCTTGTCAGAAAATTTTTGTACAACACACAAAGGATCCTGGTTGTGAAGTCTTCTTGTAACCTTTCTCCCCCATGAAAGATTCAAACATCTTGTACCACTGTCTAGGATCCTGCTCTGCCATAGAGACTCTTCTTCAGTTTGCACACAAAATTTTCTACCTTTTGCAATTCCTTTTGAAGTTCCTCAGGATTGTTCTATATAAATCTCCTCTTCTAGGTCACCGTGTGAAGAAAGCCGCTTTCATATCCATCTGCTCAATCTCTAGATCAAGACTAGCAGCTAGACCAAGAACCGTATTTAGAATGCAGGCAGTCATTTTCAATAACGGGTGAAAATATTTCACAAGTCACTGCCCTTTTTTGACTAAATCCCTTAACAACCAATCTAGCTTTGTACCTAGGTTTTCAAGTTGTACTCTTCAGTTTTCACTTTGAACACCCACTTATTCTTCAGAGCCTTTATGCCCTTGGGCAACTTTACCAGCTCGTAAGTGTGATTCTCATGCAAAGACTTCATCTCACTTTGTATGGCTTCAATCCATTGATCCTTGTGCTCATGTTCAATGGCTTCCCTCAGAACATTTAGGTTCTTCCCCATCAGTGAGTAACACATACTCATTGGGAGAATAACGAGAGGAAGGGGAATACGATATCTTGTGGTCCTCCCTAAGTGAATATTTGATTCATCCACAACTTCATGAGCTAGAGTATCGTCAATGGCAATATCATCGGCATTATCAACATCAACATGCGTTGATCCGGAGCAGCTGATCCTGGGCATCACTGCATTATCAAGTCCACTCAACATTAGGAACTTGATCAAGATCGACTATACCATCAGAACTTGAAGATTCCGCTTTGTCAATATCTTCAATGTTTTTATTCTCCATGAAAGATGATATCATGGCTTCTAATAAGCTTCTTTTCCACTGGATCATATAGCCTGTAGCCAAACTCATCAAGGCTATAACCAACACAAAGATGCATTGCTTGTTCTCGCATCTAACTTTTGATCGCTCATCTTTAGGCACATGTACAAAAGTTTTGCATCCAAATACCCTAAATGGTCATATGAGACATCTTTCCATACCAAACTTTATTGGAACATCACTTGAAAAGCAACAGCAGGAGATATGTTGATAACATGTGCAGCGGTCAATAAAGCCTCACCCCAAAAGGAGTTTGGCAACTTTGCTTCTGAAGCAAACATCCGACTCTTTCCATCGTGGTCCTTCCGCTCATCCTCTCACCCAAGCCATTAAGCTGAGGGGTCTTAGAGAGTCTTTTGGGTGTCTAATACCTTGCTGCTTACAATATTCATCAAAAGGTCCACAATATTCACCACCGTTGTCAGTACGAATACACTTCAGCTTCTTTCCAGTTTCTCTTTCAACTGACGCCTAAAACTGTTTAAAGACACCAAAAATCCTGGTCTTTGACTTTAAGACATAGACCCAAAGTTTTCTTGAACAGTCATCAATGAAAGTGACAAAGTAAAGTGCACCACCAAAGGTCCTTGTCTTCATAGGACCACATAAATCTGAGTGCAATCAGCTTCCAACAACTCATTTTCTGAAGGAGGACGAGACTTGAAAGAAACTCTATTTTGTTCTTCCAGCCAAGCAGTGCTCACAATTTTCCAATTTAGCACTTTGAAATCACCCAATAATTTCTTCTTGGCTAGAAACGTTGTCCTTTCTCACTGATGCGACTAAGTCTCTTATGTCATAGTGACGTTGAAGAGTTTTCGCTCTCAACTGCATTCAACATATTCGCACAAGTAGAAGCAGTAGTCCAGTATAGACCACGATGCTTGTTACCTCGAGCCACAACTAAGGAACTCCTTAATGAGTTTCCATTTTCCACCACTGTTGGTACTTACATATCCTTCATCATCAAGAACACCAACAGAAATTAGGTGTGCATTTAACATCGTGTACATGTTTTACATTGTTCAAAACTAATTCAGTTCCGTTATTAGTTTTCAAACAAACTGTACCGATACCAGCCACCTTGGATACTGACTCATTACCTATACTAAGGTTCCAAAATCACCAGGAGTATAAGATGCGGTACCTTCCTTGATGTCATGAGATGTGGCACCGCTGTCCACAACCCAACTTGACTCATCACAAGTAATATTTATCAGGTTCACATCAAGGATAGTAACAAGATCTTCCGTGGTAGCGGTGGCTACGCAATTTTCATTGCCACCTTCTTCAATTTTCTCCTTGCCTTTCTCCTACTTCCACTTTTGGCAAAATTTCTTTGTTCTCTTCATCCTACAATGATAGTAGCACTTTATATTTTTAAGTTTGCCTCTGGATTTGCTTCATAATATTCTCTATTTTGAGAACCACGACTTTGCTTCCCCCTGAGCTAGATACCAGGACATCCGTCAATGGAGAAACGGAGACTTTCGCCTCATCTCTTCATTCAAAATACCGCTTCCTTGGCAAGATCCATAGAGATCACACCATTTGGAGCAAAGTTTGGATGTAAAGGAAGTTCTAAATGTCTCCTAAGAGTCTGGTAGGGAACCAAGTAGAAGCAAACCTTGGATTTCTTCATCAAACTTGATTCCCATAGAAAATAACTGGTTCATAATCCTCAGTTGGTCTATGTGATCTGTCATCGGAGAACCATCAGCTGTATTTCAAACTTAACATCTTCTTTATCAAGAATATTTTGGTTATTACCAGTCTCCGAGCATACAAATTTCTAAATGCTCTATAGGTTCGACATGTGTCTCTCCAGAAATATGGTTCAACACATTGTCATCAACCCACTGCCTAATAAATCTACAAACTTCTGTCTCAGGCAAATGTATTTCACTTTCATCCTGCTTTTATTATCAAAGTTTTACAGTGAAAAACTAGTTGATAAAAAATTTTGACATAAAGTAGATCTTCCATTTTTCCCTTCCAAATGTCATAATTGGTGCCATTCAAAGTAACCATTCTAGTTGTGTTAGCTTCCATTGTTCACCCAAAAATACGAAACTAAAGAAATTTTTTTCGATGTGGAAGATCAGACTGTGCTGCAACCACAGAGCATACTCAGACAGAACCTTGGCTCTGATACCAAATTGTTGGGTAAAAATCGGAGCAACACAATGCAGAATAATAAAAGAATGGTTACAAACAAAATAAAAGGGGACAGAAATAGAAAGACAATGACACTAAGAATTTTTACGTGGAAACTCTTCTGGAATAAGTGGAAAACCACTTGGCCAAGAGGAGCAAAATGATATCACTATAGTAAGGAATTTTACACCGTATGGTTCACGAGTACAATACTCAAAGTAACCACTACACACTTCAAAAGAGATAACCTCTTTTACTCACCTCACTATAATATCACTCAAGAAAAACCTCACTTTATATATTTTTCTTTTCTCTTGTTGGTGTATCTTTTACAAATGAGCAAGGGCTCCTTTTATAGAAAAATTTGATCAACATTCAAAGTTCACCAACCTTTGAATGCCCAACCTTGAATGTGTGTAACAAAAGTTGAATTGGGGCTGGACCTCACATTCTCAAGGTGAAATTTTTAGACTCCGCAGTCCTGCCTCCAAACCTCCAGCTTAACGTTAGCTCCGTTGGTGAGTCTCATCAATCAGAATTATGTCATCTTCAAATAACATATATCATGACACCTTTCCTTGAATTTGACACGACAATGTATCCATCACCAGGGCAAATAAAAACGGGCTAAGGATATAAAATAGAAGATGAAATAACCAATACATAATTAACTGAGTCTTACATAAAATAATACATAAATTTTTTCATAAATAATTTATATATTACTAATACTTGGCATAACTCTAATCTTACTCTCATGCAACTCCGATTAGACTAGTATATGGACACCCTTACAAACATATTATTATTCATTAATAAAGGACAAACAGAGGCATCACTTAACTAATTAATAAACATTGAATAAGTCAATGAATCTTGTCTTTACTATTCCTAAATTGATTAACATTTCTCAATAGAACAACTTGGATCTACAAAATTGTCCCAACTGCATGGCTTTGAATTTTTTTTTAAGTTTGAAAAATTCTACCTTCTTGTGTTCCTCCTTTCCTTGTTATTCTATTTTCTCAATAAAACACCACACTCTTTTCTATAGATATATCCAAGTCTAGTTTATATGTTTTAGTCACCAAATTCCTATCTTTTGATACAAAGAAATGTCATCTGAAATTACTGAAATTACTGAGGAAGAAGATGTAGATACTTTTTGAAAATGGAAAAAGAAGCTCAAAGATATAACATTAAAAGAACTGAGTACCAAAAAATCTCTATTTTCTCTTCTACTTCTTTGTCATCGTCTTCTTCTTCATTAGCCTCTACTCCGACTTCAAGTACTTCATCTTCATCTTCATCCTCAAAGAAAAGTAATTTATTAAACTTGATGAAAGAAGGGAGCACATCATTAAGGAGATTATTTGACATGGAGCATACTAGCTTATCATCATATTTCAAGATTATAGTGGATCACCTAATACAGTTTACATCTTTGTGGGGTAGGATTCTGATCATGATGGGATTCATGATGATCCTTGGAATTCTATAAAGAATCAACAACAGAAAATGAATCTTATAACTACAAGTGATGGTAAAAGAGGGTTGTTTGAAGACAGTTTCACAAAACAAGATCATCATTTCGCTGACATCAAGAAAGTAAAGATTTGGATAGGCACAAATTGAAAAGAACAGTCATTTAGAAAGTTGCCTAGTTTAGATTTAATTTATGGAGATGGGGTGGCTTTAGATTGCATTTGAGGTTTCTTTGTGGTCGTGTTAAATGTTGACAATTTTTGTGAAATTTGTATAGAAATTCTCGATGATAAACCATTCTTACTATACACATATTTAGGAAACTAAATTTGTTTGTTCATCCTTATGTTCTTACTAATAAACTCATATAATACTTGCAATTATGTACTCAAATTTAGCTACTAAAGTTTTAGTGATTGTTCATGTTATACTTATATTTTATGTAAAAGTTACTAGATTCAATTGAACCTGTCGAATCAATATATACCGTATCCACCGCTCATTTCAATACTAAAGAAAGCGAATCTGTATATTAATCAACTATTGTCTCAATCTCAAATTAGTTATTAGGATCGATTATATAACTCGCCTATATTTCATTATTTAGAGTACCTTATATTAGCCATCGCTCTTGTAACTTTCTTATTTTCATGCTTAAAGTAGAACTTGATTGTACAAAATATTATAACAAAAGCAGAGTTGGTCAAATCACCAAAAGTACTATAAGCGCTTAAATAGATGTTATGGTACCTTAGTTGCAAGAAATGACTTTTCTGTAAATAAATTATATTCAATAATTCTAGACTTGGTTCAAGATAAATTGTTCTCTTGTTGTTGAATACTTTTTGATTAATTAATGTACATTTCAAATCCAATTACACTTTACGAAACTCAAATAAGTAGAGTTAAAAACTTATTCGAGTATGAACAATATAAATACAACAGACTGACATCTTTACAAGTCTTTCAGAATAGTCAAGGGGGTTTCTTCAAGAACTATAAAATATCTCTACATTTGAAACAATGATAGAAAGCAATCTTTACATTTATAATAGTGAATATAAATATGAATGAGAAAGATCAAGAGATACCCCTGTCTTCTTGTATCTTGAGTTTGTTCAGCCAAAATCAAGAACTTGGTTTGATTTTTGAGTATTAAAAGTTAAATTAGTAATTCCTCAATATCAACTTATGTGGGGAAATCAAAATCCAAAAGTTGTTAACACCAATGTCTTTACATACCAAACAATGAGTAGAAACCAATCTATCTATTATGCTTCCTTGTTCAATTTTCACATTGCTACTTTGGCTGTTCCACAAGTGAACTCCATAAGTCTTCTTATTGAGCTCAAGCACTTTAGTCTCTACCCATCTTGAATCATTTTCTAACATTAAACTTTACAAAAAAATCCTGCATATTCTAATCCAATCCACTGATAAAAAGCCCTTGGTGGCATGATATTGTAGTTGTGATCTTTTTATCTTCATGGATATTACCTTCTCTACAACTCTTGAAACCAAGTATGGTCCATTTTGTCCCCACCTATTTCCATCAAAACTCAAAGCAAATTCCTCCATGAATTTGTAAACAAGTGGATGACTTTTATCAAAAATCAGTAGTGCATTATTCAATCTTGTCCAATTCCCATTTGCATCCATGCTTTGTGCACCAATTGAATTCCTCAATCTTGAAAAACTTCTTCAAGATTATGAAACTTATCCGATAAACACCGCCATACTTGTACAGAACAGCTAGTCTCATCAAATTAGACAAATTTTGTGCCAGAGGAACTTTACCAGGATCCTTTTTCCCATTCTTGAGGTCAATAAACCAAGATGCAGCTGGTGTATTTTCAAACAACAAACACAAATCAGGAGTGACAGCAAGAATTCTATAGCCCAACTCAACTAAAGGTCTAAAAATCATAATTCCACTTGGTGAGTCCAAAGTCTTTGACAAAATTATCAAACACCCTTAGATGTGCTGAATAGACTTTCTAAGGTGAAAATTCCCTCTACCAAAAGATTTGCAGGGGAACCATGTCATGAAGAATTGACACTACAATTTCTTAAAGAATTCATTCACTCTACTAATATTGAACTTTCTTGAGGTTTTTGTTGACTTCATAATCTCAAAATTTGGCAACTTTTTCTTGAACCAAGAAATTCTTTCTTCTGGTGTCATGAGATTATAAGGAGGCCCCAAATGTGCCTGATCTTCTTCTTCTTCTTCCTTCAAATAAACTTCATCAATAGTCTCTCCATTCTTCGAAAACAACGTCGATTAGCTAAAGGTGGCTTCAATGGCTGTGGTGTGGGAATTGATTTTGATTTGATAGACAATTGATTTGGGTGAGAAATTAGCTATGAGAGAATAAGACAAGATGATAATGGAAATGATCAAAGCAAATAAGAGAAAGAGAAAAGATGAAACTTTGTTCTGCTATTTCATATGCGACCAATACAATCTTCAACATTAAAATAACACTTGTTAGACACAGCTTCCATTGTGAAAGACTTTCAAACAATTAGGCTAAAAAGATGAAGTTTTTGACTTCTGCATTGAAAAAAATATAATTGGTGAAGAAGCAATTTGAATAATTCCTAGTTAATTTGGCAAACAAAGTTAACTGAATTATTGTTTGGCTGCCTAAAAGCAAATTGTTTTTATTATTTCATAATTAGTTGACTAAGGAATTATATTTGACAAAGTAATCTAATGCAATTTTCTCCATCATAGGCCAGGCTAATATTATAATAGTTTTTGCCTTTTCTTCCTTGGTTGGTAAATATACTTGTGTAATAATAATACATTTTGAGCAACATTTTTATATTTACTTGAAATAGAGTCTACATTTGTAACGCTATCATACCTAAATATTTAGCTCTTTTATAGGTCATAGAAAGTTAAAGATACAAGGAATTATATATATGTGGGTAATTTTCTTGCTTTTTTTTTTTTTTTGTTGTTTTTTTTTTCGTTTTAATTATAGCTAACGTGGAAGTAATGCAAATCAAACTTTGCAATAATGTAAAAGCACATTACTGTTTGAACTTGAGCAAAATTATAACGTAAACGCTTTAGAATTAAACTTATTTCTTAATTAAGCTCATCAAATAAGTGTCATGTTTGATCATTACCTGACTAGGGTCATCCAACTCCTTCGTGAACCTGCCATAAGCAGGATATCAGTGTTATCCAACTATCCTCCCAACAACTGCCTCATGTAATATACGTTCTTGGAAAATAAACTCATGACTTTGGTCTAATACTCATTTGTTTGAATCAAATGCTTATCATCGTGCCAAAAGTTATAGTTGATAGCAAAAGCATGATTTTATTTTTAACTAAGCTCACCTCAAGCAAGCGTCAGTCATGTTTGATCATGACTCTTCAATCGAGGCCATCCAGCTGCCCGTGACCTTGCCACAGTAGAATATTGACATTATTCAATGGACTTGGATATTTTACTCTACTTTTCAAATTTATATTTGTTTCAGTCTTAACAGATTATATCTGGTATTCTGCACCAACGAAGTTAGTTGGATATTGCTTTCCGCTCTGCAGTGGCGGATTCAAAAATTATAGCAAGGGGGTTCAATATCTTTTAAGGAGGAACGGTAAAAAAAATTCGACAAAACATCATAAAACAAATTAAAGTATCGTTAAAAATTAAAACTAAAAAATGTTTACTGAAACTAATATAGTAGTTGGTGGTATATTCATTTTAAAGTAACTTCTGTTTTATCAAAAAAAATGTTATAGAAAATATTTTAAAGAAAAAGGCCAAAAAAGAAGTCAAATTATATATGATAAAACAAAAAATGGAATTAAATATGATTTTAAAATCCCATTGGGCAAAAATGAACTATGATAGCATTGTTGGAATTATGGATGTTACATTTTCACTCAACTTGATATTATTGCCCTAACCAGCGACCTGAGCTCCTTACGCTTTGTTTGGATTGTGGTTAGCCAAGGTATAGTATGGTATCGTTATTAAGAGTATCATATGTTCGTTTTGATTGTTACTTAAAATATATGGTACGGTATGGTTTGATCTCGTGGTTTGCAACTATGAAAGTCTAACTTTATTAAACGACTGATTTGGTGTAATCCCATTGTTACCTAATTTCACTTTCCAATTATGCTCCTTACTTTAAAGTATTATATAATCCTATTTTACTCCTTTGCCCTATAATATTTAACTCCACCAAAATATTCACCCCATATCATCTCTGACGTAACTACGTTTAAGCATCTTCTCTTCCAGTCTTCTTCTTCAGTTCTCTCTTTCTAGGTTTGATTTCTAAATTTCTATAAATCTCTTTGCTTTTTTATTTTTTTCTTGTATTTTCTGTATAAAGATAAATTAATTTGTTGGCCTGCTTGATTCTTTCTATATAAGTACAATCTCCTTTATATTTATATAATTGTCGAACCGTTAATACATGATTTTGTCAGCTTCCAATTCTTTTTCTCACTTTAGTTTTCAAAAAATCATCCTTCTTTTATTAGGCATTACATGATCATGTGCAACTTATACGGTGTATGGAGACAATTTTTTTTTCTTTTTCTTGCTTTTTGAATTTTTTCTGCATAGAAAGTCAACCTTTGAGCTGTGTGAGCCTCGTGGCTAATAAACCATACCACACTTTCAATCTTTTTCTCACTTTAATTTTCAGAAAATAACTTCTTTTCTTGGACATTACATGATTTGATATAATCATGTGTGACTTACTAATTCAAAGTTTATTACCGCAATAAAAGTTGAGTTGTAATTTTTTTTCATATATGTTTTACTCCTTTTTTTCTTTTCATCTATATTTTATTAATTCTAATATTTTTTATTTTACGATGAAAATCACTAAATAATAATTTAGTAGGAACAACTAATTGTATACCGATTTGAGATTTCGACCAATTACGTGACATTGATTACTAGAATTATAATTATTATTACTATTTTAGAGACTCGTCTTTTCCTTTTCTTTGCACAATGGCCACTTGTAGTATGTTCCATGCTGAGCAGTAGAGTACTTCTCTGTAATTCTAATCCGAATGGCCTTATAATCCATCACTAATTCGTAGTTAATGAAATTTTTATATGCACTTTTTAATTTTAAACTTCTAAAATAACAAAATAATAATATTTTATTTGTATTTTTAAAGCATATCATTTTGGTGAAAAATAACATGTCCTTTCGTGTTGTACTCGATAAATTTTTTATATATGGTGCTTGGTTAAGAACAAATAATAGAGTCAGATGTGATAATGATAACTAGTGTTTTGGTTCATAAGTTGATGCATCTCCCTTAATTTTATTATAGATGGCTGACCAGAATAACTAAGATATGAGTCGTTATTAGACAAGTGAGTTCATTAGCTTCATATGCTGCTCTTCTAGTAGTTATTTCATTTTGGACTTATGCATACGAAGTTGAAAAAGATCAACGTACAATCACACATGATATACGATTTGAAAAAGAGCAAGTTAGAGACAAACTATTGAGTCATCTATTTTCGACTCAACTTTGTCATAGTATATTAAGAATGACCTCGTCGCCTTTACTAGTCTATGTGAGATTTTAATTAGAGATGGGGGTCTTAGACCAACACTTCGAGTTACAGTTGAAGAACAAGTTGCAAAAACACTTTATTTGTTAGCACATAATGTGACAAATTGCGAGCTATCTTTCATATTTCGACGATCTGGGGAGTCGGTCAATCATCATTTTCATGTCGTCCTACGAGCTATCTTGGGTTTATATGAAAAATTTATCAAACAACCTGATAGCTCCCGTGTTCCTTTTGAAATTGCTAAACCAAAGATTCTATCCATATTTTAAGGTAAATTTAATTATAATATTATTTAAATTTAAGCTTATGTAGAGAATGTTTATATTATTAATTGATGATTATAATATTAGGATTGTATTGGTGCAATTGATGGAACACACATACGTGTAAAAGTTTCACAAAGTGAAGCACC